>JABXWE010003413.1:0-79920 GCA_014611495.1 Limonius californicus | reverse complement strand
GAGGTTTTATGTCCGGGGGGTTTTATGTCCGGGGGTTTTTTGTCCGGGGGTTTTATGTCCGGGGATTTTTGTCCGGGGGTTTTCTGTCCGGCTACGAATAGTTTGGTTAGTTAAAAGTGGATATTGCACTGATTAGGAGGAATTATCAAAAACGAATTGTGGATTGTCATTTATGTGGTTCACCACGAGTCAGGTCGTAAAAGCAGAGTTACCGTCTTAAGATATATTGGCAAAACTGCAACTTGGCACTTTATCTTTATTCCACTAGGCGTAGTTGTTAGTCAGTGGGGCTAACGAGTAAACTCAGTACGATGAATTACATTTTTCGATGCGGTCTGGCTGCGAAGCTAAAACTTGTGTTTTTAATTAATCCATACAGTTCATTACCCTACAATTATTCAATAATTATTCAAAAAACAGTTCAGTTGATTTAGTTATTTGTACTCAATGCATAACTTAACATTTACCCCGATTAGGATCATCCTATAAATCTTTTAAAGTCTTTCGTACTTAACAACAGTCGACGTTTGAATTGCTTGACAAACCTTGGTGGATTATATATAAGCTCTTTCCAGTTCTTTCGTATATAAAACTGCAGACTACCTTAAATGTGGTCTAAGTCTCACAACATTGGGGTTTTGCTTCATATTTAAAAAATAAGAATACGCAATCTAAATGAAGAATTGTGTTAAAAACCACTACTGGATATATATTTAATACAATACACATTACACGCACTGTACCATTTCTTTTGCTTTCCAACATAATAAACGGAAATTAGAAACCATTATATCCTATAGCTTTAAAACAATTTAACATGCAATCTACTCTTGGACATACCTGTTACCACTAATTTCTAATTTGAAAATAAATATTTACTATAAAGATAACCGTGTGGTTTCGTAAAATCCTTTTTTGAATGTGTCCGCCAGTCGCTTTACAAGCTTCTTATTTATATTAAAAGTATTGATTTTTTTAGATATGGAACAAGACGTTCAATATAGTGATAGCTAGTCCGCTTGCGCGAGTGTGAGCAGTTTTATTAAACATTTTTTGAAGAACTTCCAATTAATTCTCCAGATTTGTAAAGCGATTCAACTGTCAAGCTCTGCCAGGTGCATAAGAGTTTTAGAAACGCATAGAAAATTCGTAATCCCTGCAGATGTAAAAGTAAGTAGTTTGTATTCCGCACTAAAAATAAATGTACCAACTGAACTATACTTTGATAACTGTTACATAATTATAGTAAATATTATAAACTATAATGGCTTACATAAAGACAAACGTTTTGTTTGCCACAGTCAACCTTTATCGAAAATGTGATTGATGTATCAGTGACAGCAACGAGTAGAAATATTGAGGAAACTAATTCTCATGCAAAGAGAAAAGATGCAAGTAGGTTAAGGTAAGTTCTAGTAGGCTCAGTTCACTTTGATAATATAAAAAAATACCACAATTTAAAATTATTTTCAGATATACGGGGTAAATCTACCAAGACGAATCAGCTTGACATTTCGATTAATTGAACAATTATTTTTAGACAGACTGTAATATGCAGTGCCCCCCATGTACAAGTACTATCAAAAATATATTTTGGTTTTTCCAACGAGATTAAACAATCTTTAACTAAATTTTTTCAAAAATTTAAACTTTTCTTGTTGATCATTGTTTGGAACGTTGCTCTCTGCAAATTCTATTCAAAAATAATTTTTCTAATATTTTAAATACCCGAAATATTAATTTGATTCGTCTTAATATTATATTATGTTAGGGGGAGATCAACGTTCATGTCTACGTTATTTAATTATTTATACATATATATTCTTAACAAATTTGCTGCTTTCGCATAACTAATAATAGCAATCAGATCTAATACTGTGAAAAATTTTATTGATTATTAGTCTTAATTATATGGTTAATTTAGAGGTATCTTTTTTTTCATTCGTCCATGCTACCCCCCCCCCGAACCGTTTTCGCATTACTTCAGGGGGATGCGGGCGCCCCTTACATACTATCCATTCATGCATCATGCACCTTAAACTTAATTAAATGAAATACGGTCGCGTCAGCCGGGGTTCGACACCGCGGCCGATTTAGCTGCATTTCACTGTGACGTCGGCGCGTATTCGCACGGCCCCTCAGAGGTCTCTAATTGAGAGGTATCTGGACATTTTGTATATGACCAACAAGATTTTCAAACTTTGTAAATGCAACATGCTATAGATATGTATATATGTGCTACGGGTAAAGTTAGATTAACGGCTAAACCTAGGATTACCCGGGTAAACTGCGTTCTACCCACGAGACATGGGTAAAGTCCGAATTACCCGGGTAAACCGCGTTCTACTCGCTGTCGCTTGGTTAGGTAAGGTTAGGTTAGGTTACGTTAGGTTAGGTTACGTTACGTTACGTTAGGTTACATTAGGTTATGTTAGGTTAGGTTAGGTTAGGTTAGGTTCGGACTTTACCCATGTCTCGTGGGTATTACGCAGTTTACCCGGGTAATCCTAGGTTTACCCGTCAATCTAACTTTACCCGTAACATATACATAATTTAAATTTTAGGTTAATTTGATACAGGATATGCCGGAAAGTTTTTTTTTATTTAGCGTATAATTTTCATGTAATTATGACGTAATACCACGTTTTGGCTTCGAAGTGGTTTTCAAGAATAAGATTATAGTGTATTCCAAAACCGTCAAATTAAAATCTTTCTTCTTAATCTACTTTAGATTAACTTTAAATATTTGATAAATCAGGGATGGGCAATTTTTCTGCGACTACTTACCAGCGCGGATGATTGGCTGTAGTAGCAGAAATAGGCCTACCTAAAATTAATAAATCACCTAACAAACAAAATTAAACGTTTAATAATTGTTCCGTCATTATGTTAATTGCGTTGGAATATTTTTTAAATTTATCAACGCAATTGTATCAACAAGGTTTTATCTGAAAAGTGTTGCTATGCACGAATACAAATTACCATATAGCGCAAGGTAATCCATATTGATAATCTCCGAATATAAGGATCTGTATAAAGCCATTACCAACAGATAGGGTCCGCGCTACATAAATCTGCCAAAGGTTTCTAACGCGAACAGGGTTTGTAGGAAACACATTAATTTAATTACCGAACGAGCCTGTAATGGACAGATTATGGTTATGTATGCAAATAGATACGAGATGTACGCACAACAGAAGCCCACTCGATGTTCCAGGGAATGCGATTTAATCGTTTTCGAATTTCTTCCATCTCTGGTACCATTGTAATTATAATTAATATTTGAATTGGGGTCTCGCACGAGTGCTTAACGTTTATAAATGAGCGATGATATGGGCATGTGGGTGACACTTCTTTGATGGGCCGCTTAAGGGCACCTAGCATGTGCTAAAGCGATTAATAACGATTATGACTCCACTCTCATTAACGGTTGTGTATGTTATTATGGAATGCAATCAAAAAGTAGGTCAGGGCAACAATTAAATCGCAGTAATAGTTTCCTTACGCATTCAGAAGAAATTGTAGCAGTGACCAGGCAAAGGGGACCTACACAATCTTGATTTGGAATTACAATTTGCAGTTGCAAAAGGATTCTCCCACGTATTACTGCTTCAAATATTTTCATGTAGTTCATGTGTTCGGCGAAGCCTTAACAAAAAATACTCATTCCAATAATAATAAGTGGTAAGTAATATTCCATGTGCATTGCGATTCGGCATTTACGTGCTGCACGTAGGTTTCAAATGCAGCTTGCACCTGTGCTGTTGCATTTTAAATTCTGCTTGTCTCTCCATTCCGCATATTGTTTTTTAATTGCTATAATGACCGTTTCTATATGCACAGTAGTTAATAATGTCTTTATATTGTATTACAACTATGTTGTATGCATAATTTTCGCAAGAATGCTGTTAACTGCAACAATCTGTTCTCGAATTCCCTTCTAACTCTCCACTGTTCCAATTTATGACTATTAATTGTTATAATGATTGGTTTTTATTTGATTGTCGGTAATTATGAACTTAAATGTTGCATACAGCGATCGCTCTATAATTTACATAAGTAATTATAGTACTCGACTATGAATTTGTGTAGTTAAACCTGTAATCTTAATTTCAATTATTATACACTGGATTTTATTTTCCCATCGGCATCGCGGATAGATGAAGTACAAATTATAAACTTATCCACCATTTCTAGCTTTTTATTACAGTTAGAAAGTAGGTTAAATAGAAGACGTTTCAAAATTTTACAGATATTTCGAATCTTTGTATTCAATTTTTAATTGTACAGTTATCTCATTCCGAATTTTTTTTCAACATTTTAGATTAGCAATAATTTTAACCTTAAAAAATTTGGTCTATGGATCTTTAAAATTACTCGTAACACATACAGGGTGGTGAATTTTTCGAAGCACAACATTGGCATCTCGGAAACGGTCAGAGATACGAGGGTAAATTAGAGAAAAGTTGCGCTTTTTTATGCCGATTGAGGATCTGAAAATCCTAAATATTTTGATTCGTTCTTCATTTATTATGGAAAAACTGAAAATTGTGATTTTGGATATAAATAATTACCTTCCCTATCATTGACGCTATTTCAATTAAACTTGGTAATTTTATGTTTTTGGTCAACGTGAGTTGAATGACATTGAAATATTCTAGGCCCCTAGATTTCAAGCTGCGACAATCAACTTTTTTATTTCTTCTTCTTCTGGCCGCCATATTGGATTATCACACCATTAGATAGACAAAAAAATCAGCATTTGAAATTGGAGACCAACATAACCAATAATAATTAAAGTGAGACATTGTATTACTAATTGTCATTTAAATTCTTCAAATACTGCAACCATTTTATTGGTGTAACGATAACGAGATAACAAATTCAAAAACAGCAAATAATTATTTAAATTTTCAAACAATTGAAAGTGACAGGTAACAAATGATTTGTTTTAATAACAAAATAGACAGATTGCGTTTAAGTGTTTTGTAATTGCCAAGCAATTAAAAAGGTTCATCAAGGAAGAAAAGCAGGATATGTGCGATGTCTACATTCGCAGCAATAGAAATTCTATTTTAGCGTTTGAAAAATATGTAAATTTGTATACAGTGATACAGATACCGCACCGAACAATGTTTACAAGTATTTCAAGAAATTTGGTTGTGTGTGGCAGGTTCAGAAGGCCGCGAGTCTCGTATAGAAAAGGAATTATTGGTACTGAAGTGAATGTACTGGCTCAATTAGCGATTGATCCAGAAAACTCCAGCAGAAGAATTTCTCAAGAGTATGGTATTGATGATTCATATGCGAGGAAAATCGCCAATAAAACATAAGTACTATGATTATAAATTCACACCTATACAAACTCTTCATCCTGCTGATGGTAATAGAAGATTGGACTTCTGTGATTGGTTTCGTGAAAAACTGCAGTAAGATCAGCATTTTTCCAGAAAATACTATGTATTCATGAGTCTTTATTTAAAAATTTGGGGAATATTGAACAGGTAAAATCTTCATCACTACGCAACAGAGAATCTCCCTTTATTCCCAAATTCGATATTTGTTCAACGTGTGGACTGGCCTTTTAGATAATGCGGTTTTGGGTCCATTCCCTTTTTATTTAGTTGTATATAAACTAAATAGTTCATAAAAACATATTTAAGGTATTACTTTTTACAACCATCGCCAATACTACGTTTTTAAATTTTACATTTACAATTTACATAAGAATAAAACCAGATGCAGCCATGACCTACATATATTTCATCAGGAAACTACCATTAATGTTAAATTAGCGACAATTATGTCAAATACGTATTACTATAAATTGTTACAATTAAGTACAGCTTGCCTTCATTTAAGAGTATGCTACAATTTATTCGTATTTTACATATTTTCCGTATACTTCCAATATTTACCTTTCACTTTGTTCTGCAAACATTGCGATGTTTTAATAAATATTTGATGTATTTACAGTCAATCTGCGAAGGACGTTTGAAGCGTCGAAACTATAGGTAATAACTGGCTTATCTACCTATGTGAGCTTGAAGGATGTCATGGTATTAACTACCAAAAATTAAGTCTGAACAATATTTCTTACAGGCTGAAAGTAAAAGGGAGAAGTACAAGTTTAATGTTTCTTACGTAGTGAGCCACTTTTTTTTATCATAAATTTGATTGCGCGTATAACCCAACCTTAAAAAGTTTGGAAACTTAGTGTTACTTTCTTTATAAAAAAATCACATAAACTTTAATACAATTTAATAGTTCTTGTTAGATGATAAGATATAACATTTTGTACATACTTGCAAATGTAAATCTGAAAGTCCAAGTCCCTAATTTTTTAATCATATTTAAGAGATGGTGATATTTAACAGTAAAGAATGGCATGTTTTTGACAATACCTGTAATTGATTTATATAAATAATTGAAGACTATTAATCAAGTAATAACTATGTTTATCACCAACACGTAATTTATAAAATGTTTACCTGTTGTTAGTATTACAAGCTTTAACTAATTAGTTTCACAATTATTACGCGGGTACCAGAATCAAAAATTGCAAAACGTAATCATCATGACTGGCTATAGGGATAGCCGTAGAAAACAACAAGAGGCCTGTCATTTGATTGATGACATTCATCTACAGCAACCACCAAATTAACTGCCAGCTTGCTGCAACATTATCGCTTGATATGTATCTCCACAGTTGTCGACATGGAGTGCAGTCGCGAAAATGCCAAGGGGCAAATTATTTGGAATTCTAGTGACAGTTCACGCTTTAGCCTCTATCTGCCCAGAAACTGCCACTGGGTTCAACAATCAATTTTTTCGTCATTCAGCATAAAAATTTAATTATTTTTCTCCTCTCCCGCAGGTCGGTGTACAAAATCCCCCTTGGTCCCACGTCCTACCAGTGGTCCTCCGAGAATGATTAAGTGGATGGTTATCTTCAAAGAATTCGTTGGAAGTTGCCTTCCTCAAAGTGAAAATTTCACCAACATCAGAATCCAGCCTATAACCATGGAGGATTTCAGAGATTAGAATGTTCGAAATATTCTGTATTCGATCAAGTACGAACGAACCATGTAGGATCTAGATCTCGGAGGCTTTCCGACCCTCACGGCTTGCAGGATGTGCAGATGTTTGAAGAGGACGTTAATATCACTGGTTGACCGACCAAGAGCTGTGAGAGGATGAAGACGCAAAACAGATTTTCGATCTGAAGAGGGTTTTAACTCTTATTTGTCGAATTACCAGGGAAGAAAAGACACTGTTAATATTGCCATGTATTGAATGAAATGTGACGCCCATGTCCTATGCAAATGCTGGAGATGTAAAGGATCTCGCTCTTCGAATTACTCAGGCTCTGCCATGAATCTTGTTACAATTTTAGCCCTATACAACAATGTTGTCTTTTTCAGGATAAACACCCTAGATTGTGTGGTATTCCAATCCAACACCAATACAGAGATTCCTGTTGGACTAGGCACCGACTACTTAAGCAGGGTTCTGAACGTTGTCAGTTCTATCAAGGATAAGCACCTCCACCGGCTGGAATCACTGCAAATGAATTTGTAAAACATAGACGGATTGCTTAGACTGCTTACACTTGTGCTAATGCATTTTAAATTCTTCTTGTCTCTCCATTCCTCATATTGTTCTTTAATTGCTATAATAACCGTTTCTACATGCATAGGAGTTAATAATGTCTTTATATTGTATTACAACTATGTTATGTGCATAATTTTAGCAAGAATTCCTGCTAAGTACATGCTTTTAACTACAACAATCTGCTTTCGAATTCACTTCTAATTCTAGTATATCCACTTTTCTAATTTACGGCTATTGTTATAATGTTTAGTGATTTAGTTGATTGTTAGTAATTATGTACTTAAATGTTGCATACAGCGATCGCTCTATAATTTGATAAAGAACGAGGATCTAGATTTTCAAAGCTTCCCAGCCCTCACGGCCTGTAGGATTGGTAGACGTTTCGAAAGGGAGGTAATATCACTGGTCGGCAGAGTTGTGACAGGACGGAGACGCAAAACAGTTTTAGGATCTAAACAGCCTGTCTCTTAATTGCTGAATTACCTGGGAAAAAAAGCGCTGTTAACGCTGCCACATATTGAGCCAAATGCGACACGTATGTACTATACGAAAGCTGGTGCTGCATAAACTGTAGAGGACCTGGTTCTACTAATTATAAAGTCTCTGTCATGATACTTACCACAGTGTTAGTTATACAGCAATTTTGTCTTTTCAGAATAATCACCCTAGCCTGTGTGGTATTCTAATCCAACACCAAGACAGATATTTCTATTGCAGTAGTCACTGGCTTCGGAAGCACAGCTGACCTAGACGTTGACAGTCCTATCATGGATATGCATCTCCAACCGGGAGAGTCACTATAAATGGATTTATGACACACCGACAGGTTATTTAGGGCGGACTTACTTCAAGATGAGCTGTGAGGAAGAGGATTTCCATCATTAAATGCTATAACAGAAGGCTTCCTTATTTCCTTAACTTAAAATTAAGTATACAGCTTAAGATTATTTGTGTTTTTGTTACAGAGACGATCCTACACCGATGATGATGGTAAAATACCATGGATTGGACACTTTACACGTTCACCGCCTCGTATACAATCCACAATGAGCATGTTTGTTTTTGTGTTGATAGTTCAAGAAAAACTGCATATGGTGAGGTATATATCATCACGCAGTATTTAGAATTACAATTATCAGTTGCATCAAGAATTAACGAAAGACGATCTTTTCTAGATAAAGCCAATTTCCTGAACTAAGTTGTAAAGAGACAAAACTGTTGTTGCTAAACAAAAATTTCGCCCTAAATGCAGTTCGAACAAGCGTAACTTTATAAAAAGCTTCCTTGTAGGTACGTCGATGGGACCTAGAAATCGTCCATTTCTTTGTGACGATCTTGCTCCTTTTTTAGAACTATTGTACTATTTCTTAATGAGAGGATGCAGAATTGTCATAAAATAGTGCCTGGTATCAACAGGACGGAGCTCTTCCTCATTATGTGGCTAATATAAGTCTGGTCTAAATTGTTCTAAGTGGCTGGATTGGAAGAAGAGGTATATTAAATTTTGTAGACAAACCTAAAAAGCAAAGTACAAAACCACATTTATTAATTCAACATATCTTGAAGTAAAACTCTTAAAGATGCAACAGAAAAATATTCCACTTCTAGATATTACCGGACGGTCAATTTACAACAATTTAAAAATATGTAATAGTATATTTTGTGGAACTATTACATTTGTTATATTATATTTTTAGTTCTACATTTTTTAAATTTCAGCGTATTTCAACTTCAGCTATTTTAAATGAGAGAAATACAAACCTGTAATAACAATACATTAAAAAAGAGTACAAATTAAATTCTAATGACTTAGTTTCATATAATTCCGTGTTCTATTGAATGGGACAGCTATTACCAAAGGTGGGCCACGTGCGCGGTGTTGTTATTAGCCGGATATTGAGAATTTCGGTCCCTTTGTTGATAGACAGCTGCAATCTACTCGCCAAGAACACGCCTCATGCTTTAATGTAGTTTAATGTACATAGCTGATAATCGATACCTCTGAAGGGACACCCGATCCCTTGCAGCTGGCAAATCAAGTTTTAACAATATTCCCCAAGGATCAGAATTGATTGAGTATAGGTTTTAGTTTACCTGTCGACTTTAGCAAAGAGACTCCGAGATTTCAATCGACTTCACTTTAGCAGGGTTCATCTTTGATTGTTGAAAGGTTGGTGCGAAGGTGAAAGGCCTCCGAATTTTTAAGGGTTGAAATGGAAGAAATCAAGTGTCGTTCGCTTCGATAGCTTTGTAAGCAAAGCAAGCACGCAACGACACTCGCGTATGTAAATTCCCTCCCGACTCCGGTTAATATAATAAGCACTCTTAAAAGCAGTCGTATTCAAAGTGGTAATAAATATTCAATTATTGGCGTTCTGTGGTTTTAATGAGATTTCTTAATAAATAACGCCTTGACAGATATTAACCTTTTCTTTGCTTTTATGTCATTTACATCGTTAAGTCCTTTCCGTATGTACACTTCGCAGCTTGTGCGATAATGGACACCTACACTGGTATGGAATTTAAATGCTTGGAGAATAATATTAAATTTATTTAGCAAAGTCAATTGTTGGTGATTGCAGATTTAGCTTTTAATTAGCTGAACCCGTGATTTACGCCCCACGCTTTGTATGGTAATTTATTTGAAGAAATAGGTATCACAAATTTCCGAAAGATGAACTAATTTTATTCATTCATATGTGTTTATTAGTATTTAAAAAGCTGATATAATTGTATGCTATGTATATCAAAGAGCTGTTGCCGTAGTATGAAATATCTATGTTTTAAGAATCATAATATAGAGTATATTTAACAAATAGTAATAATTCTGTACGATAATACATAAATATGTATAAAGAAAACAAAATATTTGGTGATAGGACAACAAACCGAGCACATCGAAAATTAAAATGGAGTAACTGTAGAAGGATGCAAACAGTATATTTATCTATTTAGGAGTCTATATAAGTACGAATGGAATGGTCGAAAATACCGCAAAAGACAGAATAATAAAAGGGAAACAAACCGTCAGATTGGTAAACCCAGTATGGTGGGATAAAAATATTAGGAACGAAACCAAAACACATATACACAATGCGGTAGATACTTAAAAGTATAATGACAGATGGTGCAGAGTCATGGCAATTAATGGAGAGAACGAAAAAAGACTTAAGAACTGTAGAAATTGACTATTGGAGGCGCTCTACAAGGATCTCAAGAATTGAACTGGTTAGAAATGAAGTAATCGGAAACAAAATGGGGGTGGAAGAAGTTAAAACAATACAGTAATGTTATATGGACATGCAGAAAGAATGGTTTAAACACGAATACCTAAGGAAGCTATGAAATGGGTTCCCACAGAACGCAGGAAGAGGGACAGACCCACGAGAAGCTGGAGACAGGGAATTGAGCAAATATTCGAAGAAAAAGTAATTCAAGACAGATAATTGAGGAACAGAGAAGGATGTAGAAAGTTCTTAGGAATAGGAAGGCGATAGCTGCTCCAAAACCGGACATTGAGATATATTATAAATATTATTATAAAATGCATTTTTACAATAAACATAACCATTTTTAAAGGAATAAAAACTATATTTTTATTTAATTTAATTATTTTCGTTAAGAATTTCTTTTTATTACCAATTTATTCCGTTTCTTTGGTAAAAGTTCTCTTCTTGCAATAAAATTTTATTGTTGTAAATATTCCGCTTCTCCACTGAAATTTCTATTTATTGGCTACAATTTGTTTATTTAAAAACACATTCACTAGTGAACCAATTTACACTCGTTTCTTCCATAATCTTTAAATTATTCTAATAACAAACACTCTACTTTAACTTTAGCGTATTAAAAGGGCAGTAGACAATGCAAATAAAAAGATGACCGCAAATTATCAATTACGAGCAGTTATAAACGAAGTAGAAAAGGTAATAATGGAACAGAAGTTATATTACAACAACGAGATAAATAAGCTTACACAAAAAATAGAAATGTATTTGTGAGGCTTCAGACTTCCGCAGTTTGTGTGTAATCTCTTCGGACTTAGACCGCCTCATTGTGGAACTGAATGATGCTGACGTTTCGCTAACCGTTGCAGGTAGCATTATCAAAGCTCATGCTTGCTTGCTACCTGCAACGGAGAGCGTAATGTCACCATCATTCAAGAGATGACTTCATGGAGATGTATTATTAAATAAGTTGATTTTTAAAACTTTGTTTATTCAGAAAAAAGAAAAATTAAATTAAAGGCAAAATAAATAAATAAAACGTTTCTCTGCAAAATTGAATTCGACTTTTTACTAATTTTTTTTTCTTTTAGTAATCCGAATTTCGTATAAAAAGTACGTTATAAAGCATTTATAAAAGTTACTAAAACTGTATTAAATCGTAGAACGACATATTTCAAAACAATTTATAAGTGAAAATAGCATAAAATTAACTCATTGTTGTTATAAACCCCGCTTTGGAGAGTGCTTTTCCATTTTATGTGACTTCACTTCAATAATTCCATAATAACTATTTTATTATCATAATGTATTACAAATAAGAAGCTGTATCGAGGTGTACGTTGTTATGTACTTATTTTAATACATACTGAACGAAACGTGTTAATTAATTATGTAGCTGTTTATTGTTTTAGAGTATGATCCCCATTCAGTGAATGCTCATCAGTCTTCTACGGAGATTGTTTTGGTGATGATAGCTTGCAGTAGATGACGTTTCAATATCATACAAGGTCAGCCCAATTTTCTGGCCTAATAGATCTAAAACTATGTTAATCGTACACATACATATACATATACAATTGCAGCAAACGGATACGGCGCGGTCTGACTTTCACCGCAACTCGGTTTGAGAAAAAGTTGAAACAAGTGCAGGACAATGAATTAATTTATAGATACTGTGGTTAAGAGTATGTACATGATTGCACATCCGTTTGATTTTCAAAAAGGATACGTTCATTAATGTTGAAAGTGAAATATATAACGAAAGCATACGTAATCGACAATTACTGAATGTATATAATAATAATCTAATATCTGTGTAATAAATATTTATTACACAAGAAATAATTTTTTTCATCAAAAGTGGTATATAAAATCATTATTTGCAAACATGAATGAAAAGTACTATTAAGATCCTTTGATTACCTGTGGATAATTACTGGCAACAATGTACAGGTTTGCGGGTAAGCACAAAGCATATTAAAGTACCTTTTTGACCTCGTTAAAACGCAGCAAGCTTTACAAGAATGAAACACATGCTAAGAACTAATAAATACGCTCTCTTTAAAATTTTAAGGTTATGTGTGTGTGTGTGTGTTCACGAGCATCATTTTGATTGGCTTAAGTTGTTTGCAACTTTGGCAGTGACTTAGTAGTGCCGTATCGCTCGCCTGAATTCAGTAAATTAGTAAAAATCACAGCTTGTTAAAGTTTTTCTAATGAAGTAGTCGCATTTCTTGGAAAACAAAAAATATGGGTTTAATACACTGTTATTGTTCCTATCAATTCTTATAGTAATCGTAAAAGTGTGAACCAGCCCACTGCGGTCTAGCCGCGCAAAGTGAAAAGAAGGCAAACTGAAAAGCTCGTGATGTAATTTCAAATGTGCTTATTAGAAGGATGTCATAAACGGCGGCGTTGGCACACGAGCGGTGTTCTTACTTCAAAGACCTTTTTGTGTGTCACCATTCACCACATAGCCCGCAAGATATCTAAGAATTTGAAGAGCCCGAATTAAGCGTTGTGTGCGCGCTGAATTTTAATTCGCCGGCAGTTTCTCAGTATTAAACTTCAAATGCTATAACCTCAAAACAAAGTTGTGAATTCTGTGAAATACCGCATTGAATTTTTATTAAGAATTCCTACTACACCAGAAATTGTGGACTGAATAATAAAATTCTTGTTTGTTTATTTTCCGGATGAAAATCCAAGAATAAACGACGTCGATATAAAAATTAGCGTCCTAAATCAGGGACTTCCAAGGAAAATAAATCTATGTTTTGGTAATGGAGCCGATTTCCTTTTAGAATAAATGAGCCTATTAATTTTCTATAACAACAACCCAAGTAATGCATGGGTGTATCGATTTCAGAACTGACAAACAATAATAAATAACCACAACGTGTCTGATGAATTTGGTGAAAGCTGATTAAATATAATTTGAAGAATTAGTTGTGCGTTAGTAGATTAAATTTCAAACATTTCTTTTGCTGGGATTGCCCTTAAACATAAAAAACTTATTAAGGTTTAAGTCATAAAAAGACTGTAGTCGTTCTATTAACATTTAGTTATTTCTTTTACTACAGACGATTAACTTGGAAATACAAATTGCCGGAGGATTGCAGTAGTAGTATTCTAACATTTGGTGGCAGCGTGGATATTAAATGTAATATTTTTTTCACTAAGGCTGGATAATATGAAAATTAATAAATTCTTCTTCTTCCAGTGCCTATCCTAGCGGATGTTGGCAACCAATAAGGCTATTTGTACCTTGGAGACGGCAGCTCGGAATAGTGATGTTGTGGATTTTTTATACCAGTTTCGGAGATTTTTTAGCCACGATGTTCGTCTGCGGCCAGGATTTCTTTTACCTTCTATGTGGCCTTGTAGTATTAATTGTAACAATTTATATTTTTCTCCTCTCATTACGTGACCGAGATATTATATATTAATTATATATTAATGAATTTTAAGAAGTAATCTGAAAACTGTCTCTATACAAAAAGTTCCATACTTCCCTCCCTAGCTGAGAGTAAAATGTTCAGAAGATGATTAATATTTGTTTGAGCTACTATTTGAAATGTTAAAATGAATTTGTCACCACAATTTTACCAATTCTTTGCATTCATCTTGACGGCATGCTCTCCCATTTATGAATGTACCGGGAAGTACGAGAGTACGGCCAATCCCGTTCTTTTAAAATTAATTGCAGAGAAAGAGATTTAGGTGGTTATTATTCGCGTAAAAGTGTAGTAACGGATATAAACAATTGTAATTTTCTGTTCTGGTTTATGATATAAAATGTCTTACTTTTAATGAAATCCCTACATGATTAAATAATTTATTAAATTATTTTATATTAAATACCGGTTTAAATCAAATGTATATTTACCTAATATTTAATTCCTGTAAAGACTATGATCATAAATTTCAATTATTTAAATTATTAAATAAAGACCTTCTTATCGTTAACATTCAATATAAAACTTACTGACCGGCGCCGGTAGCTCGGATAGGTTGGCCGTATGCCTTTCATGCAGCTGTCCCGGGTTCGAATCCGGACGCCGAGGTCGGTGGTTTTTTTCTGAGCGATAAAAAATGCTACAACGGCCCTTGTTCTCGGATAGCAAGTAAAATCGTAGGCCCCGTGTCCAAGTGTTGCTGGGCACGTCAAAAGAACCCTCAAACAGGCTAAATTTCCAGGTGTGGTAGGATCGCTCCCTGGCGTCGGTGGTTAGCCATAGTAGCAGAAATAGGCCGACGTTAAATAAAAAATAAAACAAACAAACAAAACTTACTGATATCATATTGATATTATAACAAAACCGATATTTTAGGGAAATAAAATTTGGAATACCTTGTATATTATCCATACCTTTAAATATTCCTAACTTTTACAGCTCTAACAAGCTATTTACACATACATTTTCAGATTAATGATCGTCTTTCTTACATTTTTTTCTAATTTATCTCGCCCCTATCTTGCCTCCTTTTCTTCTACTTTTACTATCGATTTCTTACGCATTATCTGTCTCGACTGAAATTATTTCTGTTGTAGAGATGGCAAAAATTCATGTAAGAAAAGGACCAGATTATTCTGGAAAAAATCGAGAATGTCTAGAATTTCAACGTTAGGAACAGAATCTGTCGGTTGTTTAGGTGTATCTCATATATCGATTGATAAACGGTGAACCCATACTTCTGTTGCAACAAAATGTTCTTTTCCTTTTTCGTTTCTACGCAAGTTCTTCCACTTTCTGGCGCATTAACCAGCCATCTACACGTGCATCATGTTCACGGACAATAGCGAACCATAGTTTCAATGTAGATTCCATTTGATCGTCTTTCCCAGTGCGATTTCTTTTAGTGTTTAAATTGTCATTTTTCATTGCAGTGTCTTCTATTTCAACACGTTTTTTTTAATGTTATGCTAAACTTGTAACGAAATGTTTAATTGTGCTGCTGCATTCCGCTGGCTTATTTGTGGGCAATTTATTATATTGTTCTAAACGGTTAATTTTTCCTTTTAAGCTAAGATCACGTGTCTGTTTACGTTAGCCATTGCAAAGAGTTAGAACAGAACAGAGTTAGCTGCCAACCAGCCTTGACGAAATGTTTAATTGTGCATTCCGCTGGCTTATTTGTGGGCAATTTATTATATTGTTCTAAACGGTTAATTTTTCCTTTTAAGCTAAGATCACGTGTCTGTTTACGTTAGCCATTGCAAAGAGTTAGAACAGAACAGAGTTAGCTGCTGCCAACCAGCCTGCAGGCTGTTAACTTATTCTCTTCTTTGTCGTCGTATTTCCTCCAATTCGAGGAGTCGTGATTTACAAAAAATTATGAGTTATCGTTGATGGTTTCTCTCCATTGATGCCTATTTTGTGCTGCGTCTATTGCTTGTTTCAACTGCAGCTCTGTCAGCTGTTTGACTTGATCCGTCCATCTAGTGGGGGACCTTCCTCTAGGCCGCTTTCCTTTTAACGTTCCTTGTACCACTAATCTGTCAAGTTCCCATCCTTGTTTCTCATTATATGTTCGAAATATTTCAGGATTCTTGTGTTGATTTTACTAGACAGCCGTTTTTGAATATTCAACTGCTGTAGAATGGACACATTGGTACGTCTCGCTGTCCAGGGAATACGCAGCATGCGGCGCCAACAGTACATCTCGAAGGCGTCGATCTGCTGCTTCAATTATCCATGTCTCTGATGCATATGTCAGGACTGGGAACGCAATTGATTCCACTAAGCGGATTTTAGTGTTTAGTGTTATTTGTGTATCCTTCCATGTTGTTTACAATCTCGTAACCGCTTGTTTTGCCATTTGGACGCGTCTTCTTATTTCAGGTATGCCCGTCGTTCGATATTAGAGATCCAAGATATATGAACTGATCTACCACTTCATATCCTGCCAACTGCTGCATTTCTGGCCTGTTTTGATTCCTTCTGTCAATGATCATAATTTTGGTTTTTTGTTTATTAATTTAGAGCCCTAATTTTTGTCTTTGTTGGTCTAATCTATTTACGAATATTTCTAACTCTTGGGTATCTGCGGCTATTAAGGTAGTATCGGCCGTTATTTATCTTCTTTCCACCAAATGGGAAACCTCCTTCCCAGTCTTCCGTTATTTGTCTTATTATATATTCTCCATAAACATTGAAAAGCAGGGGGACATTATACAGCCTTGCTTTACCTCTGCTTCCCCTTTCATACTTTGAGATAGCTGTTTATCTAGTTTTACCCTGTTGGTGTTGTTGTCATATAGATTTTTTAGAAGAGATATTAGGTGGTTGGGGACACCCATTTCCGCTAGTATTCGCCACAGATGTGCCCATTTTACAGACTCAAAGGCTTTTCTGTAATCTACGAAACATAAGATCATAGTTTCGTTGTGTTCTCTTGCCTTTTCTATTAATTGCTTTAATTTCAGAATTTGTTCTCGGGTTCCTTTTCCTTCGACAAATCCGGTTTGTTCTTCGGGTATTTGGATTTCTAGGTATGTTTTCAGACGTTCATTTAAGATGTGTGTAAAAATTTTGCTGGCATGGGACAATAGGGAGATTAATCTGTAGTTGTTGCATTATTTTTTTTAACCTTTCTTATGGATTGGTGTGAAGGCAGATTCTGTCCAGTCTTTTGGCCATTTGCCTGTCTTTCATATCTGATTAGACAGTTGATGTAATAATTTCACCCCAAGTTCTCCCAATATTACTTCCGCTGGCATTGCGTCACTGCCTATTGCTTTTTTTAACTTTTAAGAGAGTGAAATACCACTCGGGCTTAAAAATACAATCAAAAAATGCAACCAAACAAGGATATTAGTCATGAATGAAAACAGTCCTACGAAAGAATTGATAACCTAAACCGAATGCATGATTAATATACATATAAGATGTTTTTTTCTATGTACTCGTCTGCGTCCGACCCATTCTTCGCGAAACTGATAACAACACACGAATGATAATGTTATCGTATTAAGAAAATAAACAAATCTATTTTTTTTATTTATGGTCCGCAACATCCCATTGTTGGGCAAGGGCATCCCCTATAGTATAGGGGGCCTATACATTTAACTACAATCTAATTTTTACTCTTTTTTATTTTTAAGTACATCAAAGCAGAATAATATTAAGCTATAATATTCGTATACTGAAGTATAACTGAAAACGGTTTAGTCGTTTAATTTAATTTAAAAAAACAATATTTTCTCTACATAATATTTTTAATTGAAAAAATTTTTTTTGAGTTTCTTATATAGTTAATATTTAATATCGTGGTGGATTTAAACTGTCCTTGTTGATTAGCAGTTGCATTCAAATTTGGTTAGGGTCAGTCCACTAAATAAGCAAACATTAAGTTTCAATCTTTCTTTCTTCCTCCATATTTTATGTCTAGTATTTGGAACTTAAAATTTAATACGGCATTATTTTTTACTATGTGTTTATCGTTCATACAATATCCGCATAGTTCCACTATTTACATTCTATCTTTTCATACAAACATAAAAGTTTTATACTAAAAACGCCGAACTTTATTTAAAATCAATAAAACTATTTTTATTTTTATGACTACAACTCGCGCCAAGAATTCCAAATATTTTCATAAGTATTTCCCCATCTTCGATTGCTTAATAGCGATGATGTGTTAATTAAACAAAAACTTTCAAAGAACTTGGAGTTTTCTAGCTGGAATTTTATTGTTATTGTATGGGCCTTTAAAACTTTTATTCATAAGACAGAGATGTTATCAAACCCACTTCTATTGGGTCCTATCTTGCATTTATGTTTAAACAGCTCGTTGTGCCCACCAAATTTAGAAGAGAACTGCTCGTAATGGTCCTGGGAGCCTAAGTTAGTCTTGTGAGGTTTTCCTAAATGCAGCTATGCATGTGTTCGAACAAGACGGGACACTTTCAATTAATATTAATGACCCTCTCACATTAGGCTCTCGAGTGTTATTAATGATATTTTTGCTTTAAGCTGACTAAACAAATTACAAAATCCGACCACATGCTGTCGTCGTACAAAATTGCAAGGCATTCTTGTTGGCTTCTTTGCATTTTAAGGCACTTCCAGAAGAGATTTGCGTGAACCACTAGCTTCAGAATGAATCCTTTCGCGTGTTTTCCTACCATTTAAGTAATAATTTCCAGCAATTAGTGAGGCAATATTTTATGCAGCAAACGCTTGAAAACACTTGAACTCTTGTTATTTGTCAGTTTAATTGTTTTTATTGTCTCAATTGATGCGGATCCACTAATGGATGATCCGGTTGGAATTTTTAATCTTGTGCTCGCTGGTGTCGTGTAATCGGCCCTGTTTCTTTTATTGTGATCTCTTGGGTGCGCTTCCTTTGTTCGGAATAAAGCTGAAGTAAAAATGTAATGAACAGCTTCTTTATGAAAATATTGAATGGCCTGGAAAAGACGCAAGTGCTCATTTAATTGCATTATTTTTATACATTCCAAGAGGATTTTTCTTTCAAATATTCTTGCTATTTTAAAAAGAAACCTTAACAGTAAAATATTCTGCATTCTTTAATAAATTTAGTCTTGCAAGTTATTTCTATCGACAGATGGTAGCATTTTTGATGAAAAATAGCAGTGCAGTCTTCTAGTGGTGGAAAAATGGCAGTTTACATATATACAGGGTGAAGGAAGCTTCTACATTGTCAGGATGTTTAAACGATACCGTATCGCGCAACAAACTTCTGAAAATGGAACCCAAACTACGCATATACATATAAGAGCATCTCGCACAGATACAGCAAAACCAAACAACTACTAGAGAAACAGAAATGCAAACATTGAGAAAAGTTGTGGGAAAGAGTAGGCTTAATAGGACAATAGTACAATAAGCCAATGGTGGCTGCAGTTCTTAGAGATGCTTGGAAAACCGCTTCTTACATCTCGCTCAATCCAATACAATACAATACAGCACAAACTTGATATAATTAGAAACTAAGACATACGACGACAATGTGAGATACAAGAAGCAGGTGAATGGGTTAAAAGTAGAAGGCAAGAGTGGAACTATCACATCTCAAGAATGTCAGAAACAAGACTGGTCAAACTGGCACGAGACATCTCTTCAAGAGATGAAGTAAAACAAGCTTAAAGCCTAATATGAAGAAGAACAAGTATTTTACAAGAAAAGCGACCACCACAAGTGAGAAACAACAAAAACTAAACAGAACAGCTTAATTAATGTTCATAATTACTTCTATCCACGTCCACACATTTTCTAATTCGTTTTAAAAACGATCTTCGGACTCCAGCAAATCGTGTCAGTTATAGCTGATGCACACGCCTTGGTTATTCTCTTTTGCAAATCATGCTCGTTTACTACCAGCGTTTGGTGTACCTACTATTCCTTAAATTGTGCCCCAAACAAAAAAGCCTGAGTGATATAGCAGCTTCTTAGTGACCATGGATGCACAGTTCCTCTTCCAATCCAATTTCACATAATACATTATTTAACTAATTCCTAATTGAACCGAAGCAAAGTTGTACAGTTATATTTTCATGTAAGAAGTGTGGTCCAACGTATCCAGTGCGGATTCTCTTGTAGTTAATAGTGGGGGTTATGTCTGTTAACTTCACCATTGTTGGAGAATTTTGTATCATCCCTAAGCAACACACAATTTAAAATAGATTGATCCAAAAGCTGCTTCTGAAAATAATCACAAAATTACTATCTTCTTTGATGTTCATTTTCATGCAGTCCGTGCACCAAAGTACCGTAATACAGACGAAATACATGTGTTTTCAAAATTCTTCTAGTGAAGTTCTACTAATATTCACATTTATGCGGATCCTTATTCACTGCGTTTAGCACTGGTAGTTAATTGTCCATGATCATAATCGTTCTGGGACTACCTCTTCTGGAATTCGCGAATTACCTTCGTTTCTTAAAGAAATTTCAAATTGTCTAAATATTTTCCAGGCTGTGGTCTTCTCGTTGGATAGGGCCCGGTGTATAAATTGCGGACTGCAGCCGCATTTCAGCAACATTCACCAAAAATAAGTATCATATCTCTCGTTATTTGAAAACATCGTGAATAGACAGCTCGACTTAATGTTGTCAGTAGACAACATTGATCAATTTCAATATTCAAAGAAGTGATTTTGGTTGCATTTCTATACGCATATTAGGTTAGGAACCTCGATGGCGCAGTGCGAATATGCGCTGTCAGCCGAGGTCACCGTGAAGTGCGGTCCGATGGGCCGCGTGGTCGAACCCCGCTGAGGCCACTTCACTTACTTAAGTTTACAGTGCATGTTGCATGAATGGATAGTATGTAAGGGACGCTCGCAGCCCCCTGAAGTAATGCGACAGCGGTTCCGAGGGGAAACGGTAGTATGAATCAATGAAAAAAAAAAAGGTATATTAGGTTGTATCAACCACTTTTAAGGGGGAGACAACTTAGCTGGCCCACCATTTTAAATTAGCTCCAATTAAGTATTACAAATAATTGCTTTAGATAGATGGCAGCACTTTCAATCGTTAATGAGCGAATTCTATCAGCTCTATATATTAAATATACAGTGCTTCCCGAAAGTAACGGATAAATTCTATAAAATCGTTCTGAAAAATATTTCAAAAAATGCTCGGACACGTCGGTTTTTATTTTTAAATTATCACTTAGAGATATAATTTTCAAGTCCCTAAGCCATCAACCCCTAAGCGCTAGCAACTTCAACTTTAAAAATTCAAATAGCAAAATACCTCTTCTACTTTCGGGAAGCACTGTATGTACTTTTAACTGTATTACCAAATTTTAATTTCATACTATAGCAAAATTAAACATTTAACTGGTATTCATTTTTGATTAGTTCTGGTTCTGATATTTTAGAAAGTGAAACCAGTCATTGGATTTCAAATTATTTCCTTCCATGTTTGCTTTTGTTGCGACTACACTTGAAATGGGCATTGCATTATATTGTTTCAATACTTGTTGCCCAATGGGAATTTTTGATTTTAACCCAAGATAACTTAAAGGTATATCATTTAAATTACTTTATTATGCTATTAAATTCATCTACAAAAAGCTATTTAAATAGAAATTAGTAAAAATGCAATCCGTTCTTTTTGACATTTTCATAAACAGCAGCGACACAGGTGTAGTTATCACCTCAAACCATCAGTCGGTTCTGACGTGCGGGTCGCCACAAATTACACCGTTTCCCGTTGTATAGTACTACAGTATTTGATTTTATCTATTATATTATTTGCGTTTACACCGCAACCACACACAATTAATAGTAACGGTAAACGAAAAGTAAGGTTAAATAACAGCATTAAACAGTTTTAGGTGTCAATTATAATTTATGATTAAAAAGTTTCCAAATTAGGGAGGGCTATGAAAAGTTTTTACATGTGCAAATACCAACTTAAACTGTAAAATCAAAATAATGTATTTACCTGTCAATATCTGGTTGTTGTAATTTATTTGTTGTTTGTCTTTATTTGTTTAGTTTTTAAAATGCATTTTATTGCGACGAGATACGCTTTGAGGTTAAGTTCACTTTGTTTGTGTTCACATTTGAAGAAATAAACACAAGGTACATATCACGAAAGTCAGAAGACGGCCAGTTACACAATTTGTACACCAACCCTTGTTTTGAATTCTTAGATGTCCAAAACGGACTTCATCATACTTTTCCTTAAGTAATGTATAAAAAATTAGGAAGTAATTGAAATTGTAATCATTTTGGGCGTTACGACTAATAAAGCAATTGTTGCTTGTGATCATTTTGGACGTCACAATGAAAATAGTGACTAGGCCTATATGATCATAAGAACACAGTAAGTATAGATAATTTGAATGCTTGGATGATTAGCCATGTGATCATTGGGGTTTGTGGTTATTGGACATGCGATCAGTGGTCATGTTATCGTTGAGCGTGTAATCTTTGGGAATGTGATTATTGAAGATTGTTATCATTAGTGATGTAATTCTGGGTTATTGGGGGTTGTGGTTAATGGAGTTGTGATCATTGCGTTGCTATCATGGGGCATGTGATCATTGGGCATGTAGTCATTGAGCATCTAATCACTGAAGACTATTATCGTTAGGGATGTGATCTTTGAAGTTGGTGAGCATTGGGCATGTGATCATTGGGGGTTTGTTTATTGGGGCTTGTGGTCATTGGCCAAGTAATATTTGAAGACTGTTATCGTTAGGGATGTGATCTTAGAAGTTTGTGAGCATTGGGCATGTGTTCATTGGGAGTTGTATCATTGGGAATTGTGATTACTGGGGGGAGGGGGGTTGTAATCTTTGAAATTATGATCCTTGGAGGTTGTAAGCATTGCGGATTGTAATCATGGAACATATGATTATTGGGTGTTGCCTTCATTGGAAATTGTGATCATTGGACATATGTTATTATTGGAAATGTGAGATTTGTAATCAATAGACATACGATCTTCGTGTTATAGACCCAATTATTTTGGGTTGACATGCCATTTTGTGGCGGTATTTTATATACCCTATACCGTTACAAAGGTTTAACAATGAATTTTAAATAATCTATAAATATGACATTTTTGTGAATTATATATAATTTTATATGAAAATATTTAGTTCCATAAAATGGCTTTAAACGTGTTCAGATATTAAAATTTTAAGAACAAGAACAACGATCGACTACTGATTAACATAGTACCATCATTACTATGTACGAGGTTGATTCATCATTTATTTTCCTGTTATAGAAGCAAATGACTTAGCCAGTTGAAACAACTTTATTTCTCAACATAATCCCCTAAAAGGTTAACACACTGAGTATAACGATGACGCAGAGCTTGAATGCCTTTAGAAAAAAATTAAAACACTCATTCGCAGCAGCCATCACGTTTCATCGTTCGAAATTGAGTTTCCCGAAGATGTTCTTTTAATTTGGCGAATCTGGGGATGTTCCAAAATTTCAAATCCGGCGTTATTAATAGCAGCCGCAGAAACACATCTCTTGTGAGCGGGAGTGTTGTCATGGTGGAACAAAACGCCGCATTTCAATTTTTCACGCCTTCTTTGCTTTATAGCCGCATGAACTTTTGGTACGAGTTTTGCGTAATAGTCTCCCGTTATTGCGTGTCCGCGTGGTAAATAATCAACAAGAAACACTCCCTCAGAATCCCAAAACACTATTGCCATTATCTTTCCGGCCGATAGCGTTACATGAAACTTTCGAGAGGGTGGGGAACCACGATGCCGCCATTCCATATTTTTCCGTTTTGACTCTGGATCAAAGTGATGAACCCAGGTTTCATCTACAGTTCTTTTTCCAAAAATCCGTTCAAATCCGTGTCCATGAATCTCAAATTGCTCACAGCAATGAGAAACCTGGCCCGCTTCTTATCAGGTGACAACATTTCCGCGCACAGACTTTTTTAGATCCAATTCCTTGTGCAAAATTTTCTCAACCCTTTCAACGGAAAAGCCACATGTCTCAATAATACATTTGTCCGTAATTGTCCGATCACTCAGTACTGTAGCATGAACCAAACCAATGTTTTTTTCAATGACAACTGTTTTTGGTGACACGACTTCCTTCTAATTGGAAATCCCGGCACCAATTCTTAATTACATGATATGACGGGGTAGAATCACCCAATACTCCGGACATGTCATTATAAATTTCCTGCACCACAGTAATATTAAATGTATAAATTTATATAAACAAGAAGATAGGCACCTGCAACTTGACATATATTAATGTCAATAATTGACGTTTTTAGGAGAAAAATGAGACGGCCGTGGGCTAGAGGTTAGCGTGTTAGACTTCCACGCTAAAGGTCCTGGGTTCAATTCCCGGGACCGGAACATCGGATTTTTAACGGCCGTTCTCCCTCGCAAAGCAATGGTAAACCAGCGAGGTATTCTGCCTAGTAAATTTTCTCAGGAGTAGAAGTGTTTACACTTCCCGTGATTCGGAGCCCACGTCAAGCTGTAAGGCCTCTATGTCTGTGGCACTCTAAATGCGCAACACAGGCATAGCAGAGAAGATCGCTACGTCTCGTAAGAGATCAAGCACTCGAAGAAGAAGAAGGAAAAAAATTATCATTTGTCGGTAAATGCTTTCTATGTTAGGGACAATAATTGATGAACGATCCTCTTATGTATGTATGTGGTATCTAATGTATTTATTTGTCTGTTTAACATAGAACACGGCTATTTATTGATTCTAAATATCTTTTGGGCGTGAAAACCTATTTTTTCTGGTAATTATAATGTATTCTTTGAGGCTTTCACGGTTTCTCGAACTGTCAATATTACAATTTACTTTCGGCTTAGACCGCGTCGTCATTTGGGAACTACACCCAGCATTATCAGGTAAGGACCGACCTGTAGCTTGTCTGTCTTTACAAGCATTCGCTCTAGAAGTTAGTGGATTAAGTATTATTGTCCTGGCAAACAAAATACATCAAGATCAAATCCTTGTCCGCCCCAAGGTTTGAATAATATAAGCACACGGCCCTGTTTAGGCAGGCAGGGCCTACAAACAAATATTGCTCAAACTTCTAGCTTGTAAAGGCAGACAAGCTACAGGTCGGGCCTTACCTGATAATGCTGGGTGTAGTTCCCAAATGACAACGCGGTCTAAGCCGAAAGTAAATTGTATTATTGACAATTAAAAGGGTATTATAAGTTTTAATTTTGCATATATTTGCAATCGAAAAAGTCGCTTCATAGCCGTGGACCTATATGAATTTTGTTAATCTCTAACTGTTACGGTTCATTGTTGAGTTTTAATATTTCTACTTTACCTGAAGTAGATATTTTGAAAGAACTAGTCAGAGCACAATGGGGACACATTTAACGGGTTAAGAGTACTTGTTTGTGACCAATACGCGGTAGGTTGAGAGTTCTATTCGAACAGAAGAGCCTTTTAGACTCCTGTCAGTTGTATTTAAACATCATACGAGCCTCACGTGGCTTTACATTTTTAAGATCTTATTGTTCCGCCGCAGACAGTTTAAATAAAAACAATTCACATGCAACGCAACATTCGTAACACCCACAATTACCAACAATTACGTTCCGTTACTCAGCATGACATCAAAAAATGGGCCTTTTGCTGTCGCTGCTGCTTTGTTCCTATCATAAAAATTTCTAATTAAAAGAACAAACGTGTCAGAAAGTTTCCAGATACGACTAACAAAAGAAGGGGGCAAATATTAGCTTAGGACTTCAAATAGGAAAGTATAAGGGCTTGGTGTTTAAGTTCTGTTTAAATATCCATTGGAATTCGTTCGATGGATACTTGTAAGCCGCAGTCCAACCATAAAATATCAAAGGTGACGAAATTTTTGACTCAAATTATATGGAATAGACGGTATGGCTTACCCGGAAAGATTTATCCCGATAATTCTCACAATTAATCACGTAATTCTTAGATTTATGTAAAGCGTAGCTTAATTTGTCCTCCTAAGGTGAAATTTATATCCAGCCGCAGCTAATTCGTTAAATTTTCTATTGTGTTGGATAACATTATGTAAATTAAGACATTCTCCTGAGTGTGGCTCGAAACTGACCGTGCACTGGAACGAAACCTTTAGAAGTGTTTAAAATACAATTTATTTCTTGTCTTAAACCCTTCACCACAGCGGAAATAAAACAAAACGTTATGGTACTAAAGCCCGAGTTATTTTAAGAGAAACTCGGTTAATTATATTTATCTCCGTGAGATATTTGAAAATATTGGGTAATAAAATTCCACAAATAGCTTTGTTGTAAAATTATGCGGGTCTTTGTAACGAAATTTTCACACAAAAGCGGTTAGGCCCACGAGTCAAATATATTATCCTAAATTAGAAGATAATAACAAAGGGTTGTCTGTCTACCTGAAATATTACCAACAAAGTTCCTCAGAAGAACCCTAAAATCTTGATGAGTGAACCTATTGGTGGAGTTTAGTAAACTGCTAAAGAGGTGTATAATTTATAAGGACCACAAAGCGCACAGCCTACTCCGTTAAAGTTCTGCTCTTTTGTAATAAACAAACCAGTGCTTTTCGGCTTTTCAGCTAATAACTTGTCTAACGCGAAAACGAACAAAAATTCCATTCTGAAACTTCATGAATTCTAGAGTCGTTACAGAGCGACGCGCAAAATGCCCTGCCAGAATAAAAGAATACCCGCGTACAGCTGCAATAAAGAAGAAATATTTCGGGAATAAAGACAGCGCAAGTAGCACCCAGGGGGCTGAATTACATATTTGTGTATATTTTTGAACTTATCTTGTAAATCTTGATTTTGCCTTGCCATTTCTTCGGGCTCTGTAATATTTTCGTTACGGTTTATGTTGCACTGGTTTGGTAACGTTCGTGAACAAAAATGGGAAACTTAGGGAGTAAATTTTCTTTAATTGGACATTTTGTTGAAGACGCAAGTTCTGAAATGCGGTTTATTTTTAAATTTGGCCGTAGTGTTTGAATGTTATACGGAAATGGAAAAAGTGGAACTTTATTCTTACAGTTTGACGAACTCAAATCAAATTTTAAACCGAACTGTAGAATATTTACACAGATTTTTAGTTGAAAACAATAAACACTTGCATGAGTGTAGTTAGTAATGGCCTATTTATAAAGTACAGAACTTACATCTCGATATTGGTCACGTATTTGTTAATTAAATTATGATAATTAATGAAATAATTAACAATAATAAACGTAATTTTAAACTAAACTAAAAATTAGCGGTCGCAACAATTTCATAGTTGTGGTAGGATTTAATAGTGCTTATTAATTCTCCGGCAAATGCGTCAAATGCGATTAGTTGGAGCAATACCCGGCACATAAAAGTACTAAACAATAACAAACATAGTCAAATATTAGACGCTAATACAATTAGCTCGCTTATAATAAAACTATTATCGACTGCAACCGTGAGTTGCAACAACTTAAACTTTGTTTCGTTCTTTATCTTAATCAATAAAACTATGTTAAAATTAGTATGTAAGGCAATACATCCTTATCAATTATCATACACTATCAGCCCCCTACAAGATGTTTAGAATATTATAAGCATCCTACTAGTTACAATTACTGGGAAATTTATCCCTTATATCGTGAGAGCAATAAAAACCCAAGTCAAAGACGACCTTGGAATTTTACAGTCTTGTCCTAGATTAATCTATAATTATAAAGATATAAACATTATAAATATTTTTAATTGTCATACGTTAATAATTGACAGTTTACATTTCAAATTTTATTAGGTTATTTATTTAATTAATTGATTACAGCCAGTCATTACAATTACATATTACAGTACTGTGAATTCAAATATGTTAACTGTGGAACATAAAATTTTCGTATTAGAATCTCATTTTCATAATGGTACAAAGATTGAAAATGATCAATGGCAACATTAATTTTAACCCTATTTCACAGAATTTCAACAGCTTTATGCGAATGAATGCAACCAAGTACATTGAAGTTATACAGGAGAAAATGCTGCCTAGTGGAAAAGAGTTATTTCCTGCAAAATCTTTATCTTTCAAGATGATAATGCTCCTTGCCACAGAGCAAAGGTTGTTGAATCTTGGATGTTGACCAATAAAGTTAAAATAATAGATTGGCCAGCATAATCCCCGAACCTAAATCCTATAGAAAACATATGCAGAGGATTTCTAACATTATTTCAAGAAAAATCCCACAATAAAAGTGGAATTAATCGAATCCCTAATTGATGCCTGGTATCGCTGCATTACGAAGGAAGAATTACAAAATTGGTGAATTCTATGTCAAAAAGGTGTGAATTAGTTATTACAAATAAAGGATGGCCCATTCAGTACTAAAATAATTTAAAATTAATTAGTGTGTAATGTAATAAACGTTTAGCTGTAGACTACATTATTATATAATGTACAATTATTCTGTACTTGAATAAATGTTATATATCGAATTGTTTCCGTTTGTTTATAGATCAACATTTGGGCTATTATTTTTTAATAGTATTGTGTTTAAGTAGTTGTATTATACTTGCAATGATGATATGAAAAATATGTAGGTCCCAACTACCTGAGTTTGCCGCATCCCCCTTCTATAACATCCTTGATTTCAAATAATCGAAATATCAAGCTAACTCATCTTAACCGACTCACCCTGTATGTGATATATCATTTATTACATATTCATCCTTCTAGCTTTAGCCGCCACAACATTTTCAGTTAGAGTTTTTATATTTAGGTTATCTGTAATATTATTTTCTATTAACATTATTGATAAATCGGTAGGACGTTCTTCGGAAATTGTTAATAGCAAATAAAGTTTATTAATATTAGATTTAAAAAACGGATACAAGTTAGGGTTGTTGAGTTTACTGTTCTTTTTTATCGCCTTACTTTAATGTTTTAGTCGTGCGATTTATTTAATAAAGTTTTACTTCATGTATAAAAGCATTTTATAAAATTTACAATTATTTATCGGCTTGCAATAACGTTCCTCTTCATCAGGCGCCTTTGTGCGGAGCACAACCAGCACACCTGCACAGAGCGGCCATGTGGGCAATCCCATAAAACGCATTATCTAACCCTAATTTCTAATTATGATTTTTCAAATCTTGTAGGATACTTTTCTGAAAAAAA
Source organism: Limonius californicus (assembly GCA_014611495.1). Classification (NCBI taxonomy): domain Eukaryota; kingdom Metazoa; phylum Arthropoda; class Insecta; order Coleoptera; family Elateridae; genus Limonius; species Limonius californicus. Next base: position 50,485 of record JABXWE010003413.1, on the reverse strand, counting down.
TACCTGCAGGAACACCTAGAGGTTAGATATTAATTATTTAGGAAAATAGACAAACAAATCGTGGAGGGTAGCCCACGGATTCAGTTAGTAATTTATTATTTGTAACTATTTATTACATCGTACTCATTCTTTTAGCTTTTAGTAAGAAAGTGATGAAAGAAATTAATTCTATTTCTACAGAAATTTGATGGTTTACCAGAATTTCGGAAAATATTTAATTTTAAGAAATTCTGGGCGTTTTAGTATATATTCCATAGATTGACTTGTTATCTATTTATGTATTTAATTATAAATATACAATGAACGTATCAAATTATAAATATAAAAAAGCTTGTTTAAAAATCTAGAATTTCAGAATTTTCAGTAATAAATATAAATATTTGGAAGTAATATTGTTGTAACAAAACTTTCAGTTTGTTTGAATGCTTTATTATTTCCAGTTTACCAATTCTGATGCTAAAATACCTACACAGAATTCTCGCCTTTAGTCAATGTTTTACAACAAACATAAATTTCTGACTTTAAAACGCTGTAAAATTATTGTTTCTAAAATGCAAAGGACGCAATGCTGCGTAACACATAAACAAATTCCTTTATCGCCGACTTAATTAGTTTATTTAGCGTATATTTCCACTGTACATGCAAATTATCAGCATTTCAACGTGTTCACTGTGAAGTTAAACATAGATTATCATGAACCACACGTGCCCTTTTAACCGCAACTGGTAATTCAGTTGAGCTGCTCCCAATATTATTAAATTTCAATAAAGCTCTTTCACAATTTATGGTTTTTGAATAATACTAGTTGCAAACAGAACTAGAATTTTATAACATTCCACACGAAAATGTATTCACGGATCGAGAGTACTTTCACGCATACATCAGCGGCCTCTAAATCCACCTTATTTTGATTTTTGAATAATTCATAAAGTCTGGCATGGGGCTCGTTTTGGTGGATTTAAGCTTATCCATATATTATCATTATCAAACAGGTGCGTAAGAGAATGATATATTTTGAATTTATTAGCATGTTTATTATGCATTTTGTGTCAGATATTAAATCGTAATTTGTTCTCGTATTTCCCGGCTAGAAAAACTCTCATTTACCAGAAGTATTCCATTTTAACTTCAATTTCACGCCATTACAAGCTTCTAAGCTATACGAATATTAAACTTGCATGTAATTCGGACTAATACCACAACAACGAAGGGATCAGCTTGGAAAGGAAGAAATGTAGAACGTGTGTCTTTGCAAAAGTACATAAATTTGCAATCAATACGTCGTGATCAATGAATTTCACACGAGCAGCCTTTTTTCTGAATTTACATACGTAAGCAGCATAAGTAAAATTCTTCAGATCTTGGGAGAGAATCATGACCGTGCAAGCTAAATGTGAGTGGAATACATTACAAGTAGACATGTAATTTACTGCAGGGAATTCGAAATGACTGCTGTAAACTGATAAAACGCATTTATAAATTTCGCTTTAGGTTCAATCAGAATCGCAATCGGTTTTAGGATTAAAAGCTGCCGTATCACGGGAAGTTTTAGGGCTGTTGTGAATATTTAAACAGTACTTTAGATGAATTTTGATGCGAAAATGCGTAAACAATAAAATGCATTCAAACACCGTGACAACGCCTTCCGATTTAACGACGGATTATGTGCTAATAAAAACACAATAAATGCACTTTTGAAGCCTAACTTTAGGAAAATTAAAGCTGGAAAGTACCCTGCAGCTAATGTAAAAGGCAATACGTATAATACACGACAAAATGAATTGGTAACAGTCTTGGCATTGTTCTGATTACAATAACATTATATAAAACTTGATATTAAGGCTGTGTGCTATATGGAATCTTTGCACTACCTTTAGCAATTTTTTATTACCACTTGTTAGAATTTTTTATAATTTTTTATCTTGTTTCTATCTTAGGTATGGTGTCTACTAGATAGGAAACACGCAAGTGGGAAGGTCGCTTATTAACGTGGTTCCGCCGACAATAGAACAGGAATATTTTAGTTTATTTTCATTCACTTTAGTAGCCCATTAAATTTATAAGAAAGAATTGTGACAAACTGTAGGGATACACGTTATACATTGCATTAGGTAAAAGTACAAAATCGTAAATTTGTAGAAGTTAAATATGAGTATATCAGTTCATTGTCATTAATCAATTAACGCGAATAATTAACCCCCCATCCCACACGTTGCTGCATTAATCAAAACCGCTCTAATTTAATACAAAAATAGATATATAGATATAACAAGAGGCGGGCGTGGGCTAAGGTTAGCGCGTTAGACTTCTACGCTTAAGGTCCTGGGTTCAATTTCGGATTTTTAACGACCGTTCTCCCTCGCAAGGCAATGGCAAACCAGCGAGGTATTCTGCCTAGAAATTTTCTCTGGAGTAGAAGTGTTTATACTTCCCGTGCTTCGGAGCTCACGTTAAGCTGTAGGTCCTCTATGTCTGTGGACTAACCTGGCAATTTCCCGATTTAATTGAGGAGGCTTCGGCGATCATTTTACCGCATTAAATGAACAGCATTACTCAACAAATGCCGGTATATCAGTGCAAAGTGAATCTTTGCGGTTTAGTGAAAATTACTCGAAAAACAGTTTACCCGAATGGGAATTTCTTGAACAGAGATTTGTATATAATATAGAATAATAATATTTTAGTTTGCTCTGCAAAGCCGCTATCATAAATACAGTAAATGTAAGTTGCAACCAATTCTTTTACTTTTAATAAACCATCGGCATATGAGAGGATTCATACTAATTCAAAGAAACAACATTATCATGTATTAATACACAAACAGTCTATATATATGATATTGCATCTCCCATAACTAGTCGTGTATATTAAGACATGTACAGAAACATTCATGGGAACGAGCTGAACTTGTGGGCTACACCGCACGCTTTGTTTGGTAGTTTCTCCTAAAAGAATGATACCTGGAGATGTACAATGTTTTTATAAATCTCATTTATTAGCAATCTGAATGCTTAAAATATACATAGTTTCTATAAACTTATTTGATGGCTGTATACATGGCGTAGTAAAACTAACATTCACCGGTGTTGCTTTGAAAAATAATAATGTATGGCGTGTAAGACATTATGTTGCTTATTCTGAATATCTGTTGGCCACAATCTTTACCTGTGATAAGTATTCGGGTGAATTTAAAGGTTTCTTATGTGTTTGGTAGAATATTTGATTATAACCTCTTAGAAATAAGCTACTTCCAAAGTTTCACAAAGAGTTCGTTTAGAGATGTAAGATTAACGCTATGCATGTGTTACAACTGTGTCCGGCTTTGCTGGGTATCTAATTTATTTTTATTTTTATAGAACATTATACAGGGTGTTTCGGAATTGCACGGCACTATTTTAGGAATGTGCTTTCCAGCACCAAATACACAAAAAAGTTCATACAAACATATGGCTCAAATTAATTTATTACCGAGATATTGAAAGTTAAAGATAAATAGCTAAAAGTCCGAAGTTAATCAAGTAGTGGTCAATTGCATATCGTTTATTTTTTAACAGTTAATTAAGCATCTGTCATTAAATCTGTTGATTAGTATTAAGTAACCTTTTTACTAGTTCATGCTCGTGTTCGTGTGAATTAATAGTATTTTGAAGACTCTTCAATTTGTTATTGTCATGGAAGACACCACAAATTTGTTCAGTTTCGCAGAACAAACAGACATGCTTTTAATTTATGGCTAGGTCAGGTCCGTAAAAATGGCGCTGCTGCTGTTCGAAGATACCATGAAACATTTCCCACTAGAAGGATACCAAATCGTAAAACGTTTGAAGCAATTGAAAGACGTCTTAGCGACACTGGCACGCTAAAACCTGAACGAATAAACGCTGGTCGGCAAAGATTTCCACGAACTGCAAACGTTGAAGAAAGAATACTCAATGTTGTTCTGTTATCTCCTAGTACTAGCACAAGAAGATTGTGACTTCGTTTCAATGTATCATGTACAATCGCATGGCGAACATTGCGTGAGCAACAATTGTATCCATTTTACGTTACGTCTGTGCAAGATCTGTTACCAGAAGATTATAACAACCGTAGACATTTCTGTCAATGGTTATTCGACAATGCACACGAGATCCTTCCTGAGCTACCTGCTGATTACCGATGAATCATGTTTTACAAGAAATGGTATTACTAATTTTCGAAACACATTTTTGCAAAATGTTCTGTATGACCTTCTAGAAGACATTCCGATTGCCAATAGGCAGGGGTTTATGCATGACAGTGCCCCTGTTCACTTTCTTCATATTCTCACTGATTATTTAAACATCGCATATGTAATCGATGGTTTGGTCGAAACGGACCTGTTAAATGGCCACCACGATCTCCTGATCTAACGCCATTAGATTATTTTGTGTGGGGCTGGATGATGTCTATGCTCGTCTAAGTTCTTAGGAACTGTTGGAAATAATCCTAGTCGCTGGCCCATTATGTCCCAAAGATATTCGATCGGCGATAAGTCCGGTGATCGTGCAGACCAGGGCAACATTTCCAATTGTGCTTGTTGAAGGTACGTTCTGGTAATGTTTGCAGTGTGTGGACGTGCGTTATCCTGTTGGAAAATACTGTTTGGCAACGTCTGCATGAATACTAACACCGGTTTCAGGACATTATGAATATAGCGATGAGCATTTAAAGTGCCTGGGACGAACACAAGAGGTGATCTTCTACCGAAACAAATCGCACCCCAAACTATAACTCCAGGCGGTAAAGTTGTATGGCGTCTTTCAACAAACAATAGATTTCGTCTTTCTCCTCGACATCGACGTACCTTCATACGGCCATCATTTGCCATCAAACAACAACAAATTTATGAGTAACACTAGACGAACAGCACAACCACTTGATATTTTTAATGGAAATAGTGATCAATGCATACTCAATAATAAATCATTATATTAGCAAATTTTCAAACATGTTAGTTAATTAGTTAAAAAAAAGATTTTTCTGAGAATAGAAGTAGCGGCTTTTAAGTTAATCAAGTAATATACACTCTTAGAATAACCTAATAATAAACACTTATTTGCTAATGTGGGTATTATAACAATGAGCTCATTGTTGTCACAAATATTATTAAGAAAGATGTATTTAATTTAGTTGGAAAATTCAGTACCTTAAATGGATATTATTAACTATATCATTATCATAATTTTATTATCAAAAACATATAATCTGCTTGGGCGTCAAAGTTATATGCTTAGTATATATGCATAATTGCGAACTGATCACGTGAATATTTAGTAAGGATTTAATCAGCAATGGTTACTACATAGAAATCGTAAACCCCGCATCGCATACATAAAGAAAACGTCGAGCCAACGGAAATATACGAAACTATATGATAAATAGTGTACTGATTAAAAATAAGTTGTAGCATTATGTGGCATACGATATATTTTTAAACAAAATCAGCAACTGGAAGTAACCTGTAGCTCCTCTATAGAAATAGGCTATTGCAAAAATAGTAGCTACATACAGTTTTGGCAAAATAATTTTTTTAACATTTACGTATGTAAAGGATGAAAAAAGTGTAATAAGCGTAATTTATGCTATATTTGCAACTATGCCGGGATTTAAATATATGGAAACAAAACTTTTTCTTCGGGTTTTTTGGGTAAGCTTTAAAAGCCCAGAGAAAATGGGAAGTACGCACAAAAGCATTGTCAATTTTTTTTAGAAAGGTATAGTTCAAAGGACGCTTTTCATATGGCGACCATTGAGGCTTTCGAAAAAAACAAGAAGAATAATCGCTCTTAATATAGCTATAACACTGTATTAATTCCATAAGACAAATTTCAATTCATCAAATCAAGCTGAGCGATTCTCATTAAACGCAAAGTTAAATTAGCTATCAATCTAACATAGATGTACATTTATCTACGTCTACGCTAGGTAAATAGCTAGTTTATGGCGGTTTGTAATCCTACGTACTGAATATACAGATTTCACGAATTTGTACTGTACTTGTTGCACTGAAATTCGACATGAGAGAAGCTAATTTATTTCATATTTTGCTCTTCAACGTTTCCTCAGAAAGAGAATAGAAATTCTTGATATCTACTGAAGTTTCTCTATTTTGTATTTTCAAACTCATATTACTGCACAACCCGAAGATATATTCAAGCTTTATGCATACACCACAAACTACAAAAATACATATAAGAGTTAGAAGACCACAAGAATTAGTTTACAGGAGATTACCCTGCTCATTACTCTGGAAACAATTAAAATTTAAAATCTTATACAGTGCCGCCCCACGGGAGAGAGGCAGACGCCTTTGCTTGAAGTTTTATTTCAGCGCCCTCATAAAACAGTATTAACAGATTTAACACATTATTTTCAAAAAAACGTTTTTTATTTGTATATTATATAAATATTTGATATGCGTATATGTACAAAAACATAGGCATTTCCCAATTATTGAAAACATCGCAACACAATAATACATTTTGTGTGAGGTATTCATTGATTCCAGAAAAACTTTTATATGCATTTTAAGTTTTCCTTTTACCTTCTATATATAGGGTGTTTTTAAGAGGTACCAAAATACTTCGACGTTGATATACAGGCTGAGTTTGTTAAGAACAGCTTGATATCTGGCATATATGGAATATTAGAAAAATTAGTTTTGGATAGATTGTAATAAGTAATGCCTCTATGTATAGGCGCCATAAAAAATATTTTTTGTCTATTCCAATCAGGTTAAACAATTTTTAGAAACTGCGTAAAAATTTGTTTTTGTTTAAAATTACAACGTTTAGTATTGATCATTGTTTGAAACGTTGTTCTCGTAATGCTCTCTTTTTTAAGAGTACTTTAAGTACATGATTTTTAAAAAACAGTTGTTCTAAAATATTTAAATAAATTAATTTTCAGAATAATAGAAAACCTCATTCGCGGATTATCACTATTATATGTAATAATGAACTCCGCCTGCTGTAGGGTTTTCGACAGGATATTCTACAGTTGCCGGTCCCAAGCCCGGGTAAAGGAGGAGGGAGAAGAAAAGGTTGGTAATGGTCCTAGTGGAATATGTCTATGTCGATAGACTATGCCATAAATGCTAGGAAATGACCGACTGAGCAAACATCGCTCAGCTCTGCCAACAAATCCTATACCAGAAAGGTATAGGGTGAAGGCGAGCCTCCAGCGCCTTAAAACTGGAACCATCGGCTAAGGGAAGGAGACCCCAACAGAAAACCCCTGGTCCTCCAGGTTGGGGGTTGTGCAACGGGCCAGCACCTCGTTCACGGAAAACCAAAACTAAAGGCTAAAAATCTTAAATGCCAGCCTCGGAAAAACCCGGACGGAAAAAATGATAGACGACAAAAGCAAAGAAAAAGGACACTGAATTTGGCCACTTGGAATATACAGGGGATCAGTACCAAACATAATGAAGTATTTGAACAACTAGAAAAGTACCAAATAGATATTGCAACACTCACAGAAGTAAAGAAAAAGGGAACAGGAAATCAAGAAAGTGGAGAATACATATGGTTCCACAGCGGAGTTCCGAAAGAAAACAGGGGCAGAGCTGGGGTGGCAATTGTCATAAGGAAAAAGTTCAAAAAAAACATAAAACACTGGGAAGAAGTAGATGAGAGGATAATGAAGGTAGAAATAGAAATTTGGGGACACAACATAGTGGTAATTGCAGCATACGGACCCACAGAAGATGCAAATGTTACAATAAAGGACGATTTTGAAAGTAAACTGGCCTCACTCCTTGATAATATAGGAAACCGAAAAGAAATACTCCTAATGGGAGACTTAAATGCAAGAACGGGAACAGAACAAGAAGATAATGTGATAGGGAAGTTCGGAGAAAATGTAGTGAATGAAAATGGCCGAAGACTAATCGAACTATGTTACAGATTTGAATTAAGAATTATGAACGGGTACTTCCAGCATCGAGATATTCATAAATATACATGGACTCAACCGACACGCAAATTAAAATCTATAATTGATTACATAATACAAAAACAAAAATCAAAATTAGAAATAACGGATGTCCGAGCAATGAGAGGTGCCGAATGTGGAACTGACCACATACTATTAAGAGGAAAAGTGTATTTAAAATTTAAAAAACGAAATGGGAAAGAAAACAACGACTACTCGGAAAATCTAAAGAATATAAACTATAAACTGGAATTATTACAACAAGACTCCATTCAATTCCTATATAAAATGAGAATAACTGCTAAACTTACAGAAGGAATACGTGGAAATGCAGAGGACAGGTACAATCAAATGAAGAAAGTGATACATGAGGCCGCCAACGAAGCATTAGGCGAGAAAGAGGGTGGGGAAAAGACGAAGTACTGGTGGAGTAAGGATACAGAAAACTTAATAAAGGAAAAAAGAAAATTATATCAGATATGGCTCACGACACAAGAGCCAGAAGACAGAAAACAGTATGCCAGAGTCAATAGGGAAGTGAAGAGAGCGGTAGTCAAAGCGAAGAACGATGCCTGGAATAAAAAATGCAGCGAGGTAGAAAGTTATATAGGTGGTACTAGAACGCAAGAGGCATGGAAAACAATAAAAAACATGAAGCAAAATTGCCAAAATCGTACTAATATACAACTAATACGGATGGAAGACTGGAAGAATCACTACGAAAAAATGTTAAATGAAGACAGAAATAAATTTCTAATGAGACAAGGAAATCAAAGGAGACAATTACAGGAAAGGGAAATAATAGCTAGCATTACGAAAAAAGAAGTTTACGAAGCCTTGAAACATATGAAAAACGGAAAATCGGCAGGCCCAGGAAGTATTCCGATTGAGCTAATAAAAAAAGCTCCCGAATGCCTCGTGGAAATATTAGTCGAAATTTTTAATAAATGTTTAATAGCGGGGGATAAAGTGCCCCAGGAATGGAAATTAGCTTATATCAGCTCAATTTACAAAAAAGGTAAAAAAACAGACTGCAACAACTACCGAGGGATAAGTGTATTATCTTCAATCGGAAGACTGTACGGGAAGATACTAAAATCAAGAATAGAGAAAGAAGTAGAAATAGGAGAAGAACAATCGGGATTTACCGCAGGAAGATCATGCGTAGACAATGTTTTCGCACTAAAACAGGTTATAGAAAAAAGAAAAATAAGAGGCAGAGAAACACATGTCGTATTTGTCGACCTGGAAAAAGCGTATGATACGGTCCCTATATCAAAAATGTTCGAGGTGTTAGAAAAAACAAATATAAATAATAAATATATCGACACAGTTAAAGATATGTATGATGAAATGGAAAGTAAGATAAAGATCGGAAATAAAGTATCTTCAGGCTTCAAAATCACCAAAGGATTGCGGCAGGGCTGCTGCCTGTCACCTACCCTTTTCAAAATATACATAAATGAAGTACTAAAGAAATGGCAAGAAAAATGTAAACCAATGGGTATAAAAATAGAGAATGACTACTTCCACTCCCTCCTGTTTGCAGATGACCAGATAGTAGTAGCATTAGACGAAGACGACATCAAATACATGATGAGAAATTTGACAGAAACCTACGAAAGATGGGGTTTGAAAATAAACTTTAATAAAACCAAATACTTAGTTGCAGGAGGAGAGGGAAGGGATCTAGACATAGAAGGAAAGAGTATAAAATTATGTAGAGAATATAAATATTTGGGAGTCATGATATCAGAAGAAGGAAACAGCCAAAAAGAGATAACAAGTAGAATAACGCAGACAAAGCAAGTAACGCAAAAGCTTAACTCTTTATTATGGTCAAAAAATATAAGAAAAAAAACAAAAATGAATATATATAATACTATGGTGAAGAGCATCCTCACATATGCCTCCGAAACATGGGAAATCACAAAAAGGAATAAAGGCAAGTTGTTGGCGACCGAAATGGACTATATAAGACGAAGCTGTGGAGTGAGCAGGCTGGAACGTGTCACAAACGAAGAGATTAGAAGAAGAATGGAAATAGAAGTACCAGTAGTAGAAGAGATAGAGAGGAAGAGATTAATTTGGTATGGACATATGAGACGTATGCAACCCCACAGGTGGCCACAGAAGATATGGGAATGGAATCCACCGGAGAGAAGAAAAAGAGGCCGCCCACCTAGAACGTGGAACGAGGATGTAAGAGAGGCAATGGAGAAGCGAGAATTAGCAGAGGACCTATGGGAAGATAGGGACCTATGGCATTTAGGATGCGAGACACGGCCCGTCTAGGCTGTACAAACTCGCTATAAAAAAATAAAAAAAATATATATATACCAACAGCTATTAAAGAAAAAAATTTATTGTTTTATTATATAGGTTTTTAGTGTCCTATTTCTTGTAGTTGTGGTTTCTATCAACCTTCATATAAATACCTAAGTACTTCGCCTAGAAAGTTGCCACTAAATCCAGGAAGAAGTTTTATATTGTACATTTCCTTTTATACTGCCTGTTATATATATTTTTTTATTACTGATTGTTTGGTCTTTTGTAAAACCAGCAGCTACTAAAGAAATAAGATATATTATATTGTTACAGTACTTTTTAGCTTTCTACTGAATCCCAGAAGAAGTGTTTGTACTTCTTCTGATATTTTCTGTTATAATTTATCAGTGGCGGCTCGTGAGTTAAGAAAGAGGGTGGGCACAAGAAAAAACTTACCTATTTTTTGTACATAAAATCCATTCTCCTATTTTTTATGCTGGAAAAGACGTCTATCAGTAGTTTCATCGGCCTCCAAAGCAATGAAATGTGCAGATTTAATTTCTTTTAATATTTCCTGCTTGTAAATGTGCAACATTGCATCTAGCAATTCGTTCTGAATAGTTTTTGAGACGCCTTTAAACACTTGTGAACCTTTCATATGTATTGCAAGCACAGCGTCTAATTCGGCAGCAAAGTTGATTAACCCTACATAAATTCATGGATTGTCTGACGTTAATGTCACATCGTGACCTCGCAACGCTAGTTCAAAGGCGCCGCAAAATTTAATACACACAATTAACCGGCGCAAAATATGACGATTTTTTTCCACGTCATCGTTGTACTTAATTTTATTTTATGTCGCAAATAAGCACCCTCTAATCGTTCACGGATGTCCACTTTGCCTAAAACACTAAAATCCATGCACGCATTCATGTGAGAAACGGAAGATTTGTGTTTCTTTGCCCTCTATGCAATGTGTTTTAAATCATTCACCCCTTGTTTATTCCACGCACTAACCTCTTTCTTAAAAATTAAGCACATAAAACAAAACAGTTTATTTGTTACTGAACATCCGCACATCCAATCTTTCGTCTTTGAATTCAAACGCGCGATTGCGCGAAAACACAAAACACTGCGGTCGAAATCCAAACGTTGGCTTTAAATGGGGAACAATCTGCTCGGTGCCCCATTCTCCTGGTATATCGCGTATAACGAAGATAACCGATAGGCAACCGAATAGCCCCAACATGGGGAACAAATCAGAGCGTTCCCCGGAACATAGTTTTGAGCGTGTTAGCCGCGCTTTTGGTGCGGAAGGAAGATTTGATACCATCGTTAAAATAATGAAATTAAAATAATGCACTGAATTACATGCGAATTTCTTTCTGTGTTTATCTTGGTGGTTGGGTGGGCACGTGCCCTTGTGCCCTTTAGTACAAGCCGCCACTGTAATTTATCCCTTTTTTTTGTGTTTGGCCCTGTTTAACTATATACTAACTAATAACGAATAAAATATATTGTTTTATTAAACTGATTATTAGTTTTCTGTTTCTGATACGTGTGATTTCTCTGAACCTTTATAAAAATAGATGATACTTTATTTTGAAACTTGTTACTGAACTCAGCAAGAAGTCTTTGTATTGTCCATTTCTTTTTACATTGCCTGCTATAATTTCTTTTATGTTTGATTGTCTGTTTTATGAAATGTATACCAGCAGCTAATAGTTAAATAAATAAAATATATTGTTTTATGAAACTGAACCGGTCTTTAGTTTTCTATTTCTTCTGAAGGTGGTTTCTCTGAACCTTCATAGAAATAGAGAAGTACCTTATTTTAAAACCTGCTACTGAACCCAAGAAGAGAAATGTTTCTATTGTACATTTTCTTTTATATTTTCGGTTATAATTCCTTCCATTTTCGGTTGTTTAACTGTATAATAACTAATAAAGAATTAACATAATATATTGTTTAATTAAACTGGCACCCACCTTGACAACATGGTAGAGTATTTTAATGTATACAAAACATCTTAATACAAAAATTACATTTCATTCCACAATTATGGAGTCCAAGATCAGGATAATGAATGAATGAATAAAAATGGCAACATTACTAATTTAAATGTTTCCAGTAAGATAATATTTTAGAACTAAGTATCGTTTTAATTACTTTGATTTCCAGGAAGTTCTAACAGTTTACCATTCATTTTAAAAATGATTTCAATTAATGGTGTTATGGCCAACATAGTTTCAAGAGGATATAATTACCGAATGCTTATTAATTATAAATGTCTTTTACGTTTTGAACATATCTATAAAATTGTGTACTAAAAAGTATTAGATTACTCCAAAGAAATAAAAAAAATGTAGGTACTCACTTGTATATTTTCAGCTCAAACGTAGTATCAACTGAAAAACTTTATAACCTCTTCAACACTACTTAGTCATCATCTAGGGTTTCTGGTAATCACTGATTAGATAAACTCCTACGTTACAAGTTTGAAAAGAAATTATTTACATATTAGAAAAATATTTGTTAATCCTAGGGTCTGAAGTTTAAGCAAAGAAATGTGAACGCTGCTCTTTGGTATGCGTTCATGCAGAAAACGGATTGTAATAATAAAACGTAATTTTATAATATTAAAAATATTGATAAAAATACTGTTTAAGTTTCCATTTAGATATTTTTAAGTAGACGGTTCTTTTCATTTTGGTGGAAAATGACAAGTAACGATATTCATATTATTATTTTCTTATAAATATAAATACATACATATACTATTTAATTAATGTAGAACCAATTACTTTATTTTGTTAGTTTGACGGATACTATATTTGATTTTTTTTGCAGACAAAATGGTTTCAAGATATAATAGTGGGTTGTGTCTTTGTGATTGTAATTGAAAACCACTGACCTAAGGTAGCATTAGATACCTAATTCATTCGTCTCAAATTTTGTTTAGATATCAATAATAGATTGACCATTGAATTAAATTGAGGACTGTTATAAATACAGTTCCAGTGAATAAATTTAGAAACATATTTTTTGGAAAGTTCTGCAATCTTGTCTGTTTATGCTTATGTAGACATATATAATTTTGTAAATACTTTCTAGTATTCTCTACGTTTATTTCTTTTTCATTTTCTCTAATGCAGGGTAACTGACGTAAGAGTACGCTCTTGAAAGTTTTAGCAATATGCAACCCAATCTACATATAAGCGACTTCTTTGATATCTAAGGCAATATAATTATGAAAAATTGTAGATAACTGACTTAAAAGTGAAGCGTGACAATATGTTTTTTCTTAATTGCTTTATCTAATTTATTTTATATTTAGGAAAATAAACATGGTAATAACTATTACGAATGATGACTTACTAATCATAAACTAGTATGAAATTCAATGCAAAATATCGATAGAAGAGAATTGTGTAACATCCGAAAGGTTTCTGTGTACTGTGTACTAGAGCACACACGTAAACCACGTGGAGCAGAACAGACTAGGAAAAAGAGATTTCACAGGAATGTCCAGTTGAAGGCAAAAGACAAAGGGGCAGACATTGGAGAAATATAAAAGACATCAAAAGTTGGTTTTTAAACTGATTGATAGCCTACTTAATAATAATAAGAAAAAGTGCCCGTCGTAAAGTTTAGCTTAAAGACGACTACAGTCCATATAGTCAGATTATTATTTATTATGAGTTTCCGTAATTATATGTGACACAAATCAATCCCTTCGTGGAAACCATACGAACATGAAACAGCCAGAGAATGTCCTTGTAAGTAATGGGAAGATGGCCTCAAATTAACGACAGGTAGCACAAAACCAACACCGATAGAGACACAATTTAGATGAGGCGTACATCCGAAAGTGGATGTCAAACGCTATGAAGAAGAAGAAGAAGAAGAATTATACCGTAAAATGGGGTGAATAGAAACAGCGAGGTGTATAGAAACAAAACTTCAAGTAAAAAGTAAAAATTTAATAATCTAGTTAAACTTGTTACTTCAAGGCAAAAATTTTTTTTCCGAGTTGGTGACAATGACAGAATAGAAATTAATTATTAGTGGCGTGGTAGTTTATGATAGGTGTCATGACCATAATTGTGGATGAGTGATTCACATGTGTTTTTAGAAGTGATAAAAACTTTGAGTGCAGAGGAGTTAATTACGATATAATTTGGGAGTAAATACCGGTAAGTTGTTCCAATATATATTGTTTTCGAAAAGCTTTAGTGCAGTTTTGCAAATTTTTTTACGATTGTCAGGAATCTCTATTTTTGTAGCACTAAGTATTTTTTTCAAGGTTGTGGGATGAATAGAAACACTGTTTCTATTCACACCAACCAACGTATTGCGCTCCAAAATCGATTTGTGAGTACAACAATTATAGAATAAAACAAAGAATTATAAAACCTGTTTTATTTGAACGTCTTCACTCGAACATGGGTTGGCGAGGAATAATTCTTTTATACTTATACGAACAGTAATGTCATGAACGCATTCTATCGAATGTTTGCTAACAGTGGAGTTTAGTGGTCATAATACTGTTTATTATGCTTAGGATATTCAGTTCCAATAATACGATCTCGATTCAATTTTGCTGTGGTGTTTATGTAAACTCTAATAACAATAAATTATCAGTCTGTAATTGTTACAGCATGTGAAGATGCCAAGAGAATATAAGTCAAAAGCCAAGAAAAATTATAAAAAACATGACCCAGCAACATTAGCGACAGCAGTGAGGGAGGTCAAAAGTAAAGTGTTGACACTGCGTAAGGCTGCAAAAAAGTACGGAATCCATTATTCTGTGATATATCGTCATGTCAAAAAGGGTGATAAGTTAAAGCCCCATGGAGGACAAACTTCGTTAACTGCAATGGAAGAGCGAATTCTTGTAGATAGGTTGAAAACATGTGCAGAATGAAGCTATCCAATTGACACTTTAACCTTGAGAATGATAGTCAAGGAATTCTTGGACAGCAAGGGCAAAAAAGTGCCACGATTCAAAGACAGCCTACCAGGGAAAGAATTTGTATATTCATTTCTGAAACGTCATAGACAAGAACTATCTTACAGAATGTGTCAAAATATAAAGCGGAACCGAGCTGCTGTTTCACCTGAAACCATCAATGAATATTTTGATAGACTGCAAATAGAGCTTCAGGGTGTTCCTCCAGAAAATATTGTAAATTTCGACGAAACGAATTTGTGTGACGACCCAGGAAAAACAAAAGTAATCACCAAGCGCGGTTGTAAATATCCCGAAAAAGTAATGAATAGTACAAAGTCATCTACCTCTGTAATGTTCAGTGCTGCTGCAGACGGAACAATATTACCCCCGTATGTAGTATACAAGGCACTACACATGTACGCATCATGGACTGAAGAGGGGCCTAAATACGCCAGGTACAACCGCACTAAATCTGGTTGGTTTGACAGTTTCTGTTTTGAAGACTGGGCTAGGACAATAGCTATCCCATACTTGAAGAAGCAACAAGGAAAAAGAATATTAATTGGAGATAATCTTGCTTCCCATCTGACGCTTGAGGTCATCAGAATGTGCACTGAAAACAATATTCATCTAATATTTCTACCTGCTAACTCGACGCACATTACGCAACCTCTCGACGTGGCCTTCTTTCGGCCACTAAAAATGTCTTGGCGTAAAATTCTCGTCCGATGGAAGAGTGGACCAGGAAGAACCGATGCGACTATACCAAAAGATAAGTTCCCTCGTCTTCTTAGTCAGCTAATGAACAGCATCACTGAACAGGGACCAAGCAACATTCGAACCGGCTTCAAAAAATGTGGCATTGTGCCATTGGATAGAGAACCGGTGTTGAAAATGATTCCATCCACTGATAATGCTGCCAGCGACAAAACCGATGCATTATCAATTGACACGAGCTTTGCCAATATTCTGAAAAGTATGAGATATGAAGGAGGAGGAGGAGCCACACGAAAAAAGAGAACCAAAGTTCAAGTTCTTCCAGGAAAAAGTGTAGCAACACTTAATTCTGACCTTTCAGAATCGGAAGACTCTTCACTGGGAGAAATGAGCTTACATGACAGTGATACAGATGTAGATCCAATTTCTGATTTGGAAGTTGAAGCATCAGATGACTCCAATGAAGAATTCGTTTCTGAGGAAAGTAATGAAACCAGGTCTTTGGTCACCAAGCAACTGTCAGAGAATAAAGTGCCAGAAAAAGTCGCTAGCAAAGTAACTACTACATCTTATCCTAGTAAGGTAAAAGAAGAAGAAATTAGAGTAGGGGACTGGTTAGTAGTGAATTTTGCCCTTCAAAAAAATAAGGCTGGAAGTTCAACTGCTACAAACAGCAAGTCTTACATAGGGCAAGTGAAATCTCTTTTAATGAACGGACTTTTTGAAGGCGAATTTTATCGAAACAAAGCTTCAAGAGATTTTCCGGGGTTAATTTACGGATTACCAGATGTCCCTGATGTGTCCGAATTTGAGTTCAACCAATTTGCTAGTAAGCCTAATCCACCAGAAAATTACAGAAGAGGCCTAAAAAAATTTGATTTGCATATACAGGGTGTATCATTAATTTTGCGAAAAAATTCAGGGTGAGATTCCTTGCATAAAAATAAGAATAAAAGTTCATATAAACATGTTTCCTAAAACGCCTCGTTTCCGAGATACAGGGTGTTGAATATTATGCAATTGAA
Organism: Limonius californicus; assembly: GCA_014611495.1. Lineage (NCBI taxonomy): Eukaryota > Metazoa > Arthropoda > Insecta > Coleoptera > Elateridae > Limonius > Limonius californicus. Next base: position 33,564 of record JABXWE010003413.1, on the reverse strand, counting down.
AATAAAACTTTTTTGTTTCCTCTGCATCATCACTTGTCGGATCACTCTATCGAGAGTGCCATTGACTTTTCATATGAAAGTCGTTACTTTACAGCGATTTGACAGTTGTTACGTTTGTTTTTCAAAATGAATTACGCAAATAGTGAAATGTGCGATATGCATTTTTGTTACGGTCTTGCCAACGGTAATTCATTAGCAGCCAGGCGTCTTTATGAAGAAAAATACCCTAATCGTGTAATACCACATCATTCGATATTTTCTCGTCTGCATCAACGTCTTAGAGAAACTGGAAGTTTTCGAAAACTTACCGCTGAAAATGGGCGACCTCGCACAGCAGCAACTGTACAAGTGGAAGAAGAGGTGCTCCACGAAATTGACGAAAATCCTACTACAAGTACCAGGAAGATTGCTGCAAATGTAAATGTCAGTCATATGACAGTTTTCCGGATACTGAAGAATCAACTTTTATACCCCTATCACATTCAACGAGTGCAGGCACTTTTACCAACTGATTTTCTTCCAAGAGTAACTTTTTGTCGATGGATGCAACAAAAAATTGCTGAAAATCCACAGTTCGTTGCAGAAATACTGTTCACTGATGAGGCAAATTTTTCCAGAGAAGCCATAATGAATTTCCACAACAATCACCAATGGGCTGATGAGAACCCACATGCAATAAGAGCAGGCCGCCATCAACATAAGTTTTCAGTGAATGTATGGATCGGAATTGTCGGAGACCACTTGATAGGTCCATTATTTTTACCAGCGAGGTAACTGGAGCAATTTATCGCCATTTTCTTGAAGAGGAGCTGCCGATGCAATTGGAAGACGTCCTACTGCCATTAAGATTACAAATGTATTTCATGCACGATGGAGCTCCGCCTCATTTCAGTTTAGTTGCTCGAGAATATTTGAACACTGTGTACCCAAACCGTTGGATAGGTCGAGGAGGCATACAACCCTGGCCTGCGCGATCTCCGGACTTAAATCCATTGTATTTTTTCCTCTGGGGTCACCTTAAACATTTGGTTTATACGAACCCGATTGAAACGCTCGAGGAATTAAGAAATCGTATAATAGCAGCTTGTCAAACAATTCGTCACACACCCGGAATTTTTTAACGTGTTCGCCAATCAATGCGTCGCAGATTAGAAGCCTGTATTGATGTTGGGGGTAGTCATTTTCAACAACTGTTATAACTTATTGTTGTTGTTGCTATTGTTGTTTACATGGCATTATTGTCCTATTGTTAATTGCATAATATTCAACGCCCTGTATCTCGGAAACGAAGCATTTTTGGAAACATGTTTATATGAACTTTTATTCTTATTTTTATGCAAGGAATCTCACACTGAATTTTTTCGCAATATTAATGATACACCCTGTATAATCACCTGTAGACATATTTCGCAATAAACATCTGTTTTGAATTTTCTTTTTTAATTCTACTACAAAAAAAAATTATTTTAAATGTTTCTATTCACCTTTTAGAAAGGAGAATAGAAGATAACATGTGAAATCAGTATGTGTTTCCATTCACCCCAATGGCAGGTGAATAGAAACATACACCTATTAAAAAAAACAAATAGTAGTTATAACTTTGGAAGGCTCAGTTGTTGCGAACATGTTGAAGGGATCAAGACCCATATTTTAAAGTAATCAGTATCACGTTTAGTATCCTCCATTGCTTTATACAGTATTGTTTATGTATAAAAGTGTTTCTATTCACCCCATTTTACGGTACGGTACAGTGCTGTTTTGTAGAAAAAAGGTACCCGTACTCAGATCTTAATAAAAAAATGATATTAAGGTTTTAATTTAATGAAATTTAAAGTACTTTGGTTCAGGATAGAGTATATCTTAAAATACGAGGTGTGTTCTTCAATTGAAACCCATCTTTGCTATATTTATTCAACAACTTAATTTATATTATTTAATTACAAATAATTACCGTTACAGTTAAGACACCTATTCCATTGCTTTACTAACCGACGTATGCCTTGCTCACAGAATTCTTTTGGCTGCTGATTGAAGAGGTCTTCCACAGCTATCTGTACTTCTGGGTCAGACTCAAAATGCCGACATTTTAACGCCTTTTTCAGCGATCCAAAAATATGGAAATTCCAAGGCCATAGATGCGGGCTATAGGGCGAATGCTCTAAAGCCCTCCATTTCTTTCGTTGATGATTTTCTTTTACCACATTAGCAACATGAGGCTTACCATTGTCGTGCAGCAAAATGACCCTAGGCGTAAGTTTTCCTGGACGTTTCCGTCTCATTGCGCGATAAAACTTGCTCAAAGTTTTATCGATAGTGTTATAATATGAGTTGCATGCATTTCTAATACAAATTTTTAAACCACCATTTAAAATAACAGAGCAGACACCCTCATATATTTTTTTAAAGAAAAAACTGTAATAGGAAGTAGAAAAGCGCCAGACAAAATATACACAAAATCGATCCTTTTTTGAGAGAATAACAAAAACAACACAATGGGAATAATACACTTCTAACTTGTTATTTTAAAGAGTCGTTTAAAAATTTGTATTAAAAATGCATGCAACTCATATAACACTATCGATGAAATAATATTCACTACTAAACAAATGAACGTAGAAATGCTCTATAGTAGAATAGAACATTATAAATAAATATAAATTATGCCTAGAACAGTGGCGGCCGTGGTACTACTCGTCATGGGCAAAAATCTACTGACGGTCATATTCGGAATAAGTCATAAAAAACTAAAATCTAATCAATTTTAATAGATATGTACATCGTTAAGTTAATGAACTTCGAAATTCTGGAACAAACTGGGGGACATGATATAGTGAAAATCATAAAAGCACAAAGGATCAGATGGATAGGCCATGTCATAAGAAAAAAACAAACACACAACAATAAGAACAATGATGGAATGGGAGCCAATAGAAAACAGAAGAAGAGGACGACCACGTGCACTTAAGAATTGTTATGTTTACATTTCTATGTTAAGTTTCCTGTCCATGTTAGGTGTATGTTTGGTTGCATACGATTGATTTTCGGTACGCGCTGTGTGACCTTGATGGTTTGAATTTCTTAGGTTCCTGAAATGTAGGGAATTTTAAATAATTTTGTAAGTGTAGGTGGAAATTTGGGATTCTTGAGGCGGGGGTGTTTCCTGTGGAGAAGATTCTAGTAACTTCCTTCTTAATTGTCACGGTGGGCAGATGCTTTGCTAGTAATGTTACGGTGATTAATGAAAGATTTTTATATCTGCGAATATTTCGGATTTAATTTATCATCCAGTTCTGTAAGAGAATTTATGCATTATTTGGTTCAATATTTTGTGGTTGAATAAATTCTCGAGGGTTTTATTGCCCGATTAAATACATTACCAGTACTTTTACGGTCGCCGCATGGTTTTGTGATATTGAAGCACGCTCTTGGGACCGTTATCTCGGTATCTGCCTGTGAACCACTCTGTAGCTGATCTTCGTTATCTGGGATCCTCGACGAGAGAAGAGTTGTCTGTTTCGGAAGCCGTTTCGACCTTCCTGAATTACCTGGCCGTTCTTGTAGTAGAAGTCATCTTCGTTAACCTGGAGAACGACAGCCTTCGGTATCGCTGTGACCAAGCCGTTGGACACTTTCAGAAGCTCAGGTTAGAAATTATAACTTTGTCCTATTCGACCGTGATAACTTGAAGATCGTGGGTTCATTCACAATTTATGCCCGTGTATAACCTAGAAGAAGTTCTGTCTGTGATTTATTTGTCCAAGTATTATGAATTAGTAATTTTGTATTCTAATCATTTATTTCGGTTATTACTGTGTTTAGCAACAAATTATTTAGTGCACTTACCTATATTTATCAACCTGTGTAGCAGGAGTATTCACTTACGTCTGTTTTATTTTATTGTTTACATTTTGCGATCAGCTGATTTTCATTTCAATTTGTGCGTATTTTGCCGTAGTAGATATTGACCCGGCTGTTATAAAATTGGATATTTGGGAATTTTTGATTCAGCATAACTTATATTTATGTTACGAGTTAGGGGATGCGGATTTTGGTTATATTTTGGATCTCTACTCGAATTCCCGTTATTACGTATCGGGTATTTTTAACGCTGCATTGTACAAGGCCTTGGATAATTTTTCCCAGCGTTCGGATTGCGGTAACGTTAATTTTGGTAGTTTATTATCTTTGCCTTTAGATCTGTGTTGAGATTCAGATCAGTCATTTAGGGGTTTTATCCGCTGAACTGTTCCTCATTGCTTTTTCACGTCATATGTAAGGAACGTATTTTGGTTCCTTGGTTTGCCTCCCAAAATCTTATTTTAATTTTAACTTTGTAGTTTCTTTTATAACGTTACAACTTGGGCTTCACCCAAGTGTGATTCAGTTGCCGTTATTTAATACAATTATATACAGGGTGTACCATTGCTTTGGTCATCGCTTTTATATATATGTTTATTGTACCTATATACAGGGTGTATAATTTACAATTGAACTTATATTATATGATATTTGATTTGTGGTTGATTTATATACAGGGTGTTTGCATTTTAGTGACCAATATATTATTTTCAGTTTATTACTTAATTTGTTGCGTTTTATTGTGTCTTGTTTCCTTGTTTATGTTTTTGTTGGAACCGTTGACGTTCGTTCTGCGAGGGAAGAGTTTACCCTTATGTGGATTCGGTAAGGTAGGTCTGATTTATCGCTGCACGACGACTGGTGAAGTAGAATCCTGGCGCCCTTTAAAGATTGTTAGTTTGAAGATCATTTTCACCCACCCCGTGTCGCAGACTGAGAGAGCCGTGGTGAAAACACCGATACGTGCAGTGAGTTACCCGTGGGTAGAATATTTCGGTGTTTCCAAATTTGTTACCAGAAAGTGTGTTGGTCTTGTTAATTTGTCTTGTTGTTTCCGTGCGTAGGTTTTTGGTAACAGATTTATTTGTCGCCCAACGCGGGACCAGTTTGGAATTCTCATATTTTTTTTTGGGATCCATCCTTTTATTTTTTTTTTTCAGTTTACAAGCCATATCGTGTGGTCAACTTCAAGATTCTTTTTGGTTACGTTCCTGGAATATCGAGTCCTGAGATATACGTTCTTCCTTTCGAATTTTGCATTCAAATTTTAGTATATTTTAGGTATAGTCAAGACTTGCTATTGTCAGGCGAGATTATTTTTGATTTTCTTTTCTTTAGGGTTGTCCTTTTGAAGCCTTATTTAATTTAATATTTGTCAATCAACATTTATCAACATGGATGTCGGAAGATTGCTGCGAGATGAACTCGTTTACGAGTTAGAACTTCGTAGCTACCCGATAGATACTACCGTCAGTGAAATGCGTACACTATTGCGTGATGCCTTACAGCGAGAACGTGAGGGCGCAGTACTGATCGATTCGACGTTGCGGATAAACTCGCAAATCGAACTTCAAATCTGCGAAACAAAATTTAAAGAACTTGAAGAGGCGATCGATAATTTCGATCATAACGATCCTGCCAATGAAGAGCAACGCATATTAACATGATTACATCACGTACATGATCGTCTACAGAGAATCGCGGTAGAAAACCTTGAGCAACATCATCTACGCAATTATTTAGTCACAAAAATTCGTAACTTAACCCAACGTGTCAGTCTGATGGAATTTGATTTACGAGTACATAACCCCAAGATCAGTCGACCTTCTATATTGGATGCTCCAATCCAACCAGTGGACATGATTGAGCTTGAATCCGTCCTTTCCGAAGAACCTCCAGTGCAACAAGTCATCAATCATGAAATTAACCCAAGTAGCTTCCATCAACCGACTCAACGTCAAGTCTCTTTCAATTTGGCCGTTAACTCAGCACATAATATTCCACCATTGTCTTCAACCATGCAGTTTCGGGACAAACTTAATGCTTTTAATTTCGATTCATCCAGTCCTAAAAGACATACTGATTTAGATCAGCCACCAAAGGCAAAACTTACCTGTCGAGAGCCGATGAGTAGTGAGGGTTACCGATCAACATTCCGCACTTATATTCCCGTTCATAAATGGAATCTTCAATATGATGGAGAATCCACAAGTTTAACTAGCTTTTTGACCCGTGTTGAAGAGCTGCGACTTGCTCGTGGAGTTACCAAACAGCAATTACTTCAATCAGTTGTGGAAATGTTTACAGGGAATGCCTTGATATGGTACCGATCTCGTAGTTCAGCGGTTGCTTCCTGGGAAGATTTGGTGGAAGAACTGAAACAAATATTTCTTCCTCATGACTATGAAGAAAATTTATGGGACGAAATTAGAAATCGAAGCCAACACAGCTCCGAACCGGTAGCAGTTTATGTTGCCATAATGGAGAACTTGTTCCAACGACTACTTAATTATCCACAGGAGAAAGTACGACTTCCGATCATTAAACGTAACCTTCAGCCGTGTTTCACGACTCAATTAGCTTTACATCCCGTTCACTCCATTAGTGAATTAACTCAAATTTGTCGGCGTATAGAAGAAGCTGTAGCAGCCTCCAGAAAATTTAAGCCTCCTGTATTGAGTAGCAGTCATCTCCTTGAACCTGACCTGGGTGTGAGAAAACGTCCCTTTCGCTCACATGTGTGTGCTGTGGAGAATGAGCAGCCGATGAATCCCTCTAGCGACATCCCTAATCCAGTGATCACTCAGGCAGATATACATACGGTATTGGCAGTACCAACACCTGTTTCCATTGCCGCCATCACTTGCTGGAATTGTCACTTGGAAGGTCACCGTTCTAACCAATGCCCGGCTCCACGTACAAAGCATTGTTTTAAATGTGGGTTCGCGAACGTTACCCTCCGCAATTGCCCAAAGTGTTCGGGAAACGGACCACGAATGCAGTAGAAGACCGCCAATTGCATTCGGACACTCCACTGAAGACGGTCTCTCCATCGGAAAACATAACGCCAATTTTAGATTTTATTTTTGCGCATAGCGATCGAGATAAACGACCTTACCTGATGGTAAAGATTTTAGGTGTTAAACTCAAAGGGCTTTTAGATACCGGAGCTTCTAGAACCATTATTGGAGAACCCGGTTGGAATATCCTTCAAAAATTAGGCTGCCCTCTGTTACCTTCGAGTATCTCTGACTGTACTGTTGCCAACAACCAATCTTGTAAAATTTTAGGTGTCCTTACATTGCCGTTTCAACTTGAAGATCGTATACGTCTACAAGTTTTAGTGGTTCCCGCATTACATCATCCGTTAATCCTCGGAATCGACTTTTGGATTGCGATGGATATTATTCCCGACCTAAAACGTGGCTGTTGGAGTTTCGAAAATGAAGAGAGTTCCCTACCTCAGTTAAACGCCGTTGTAGCCCGAGAGTTCCTTTCGGCGGATGAACAACGTCAACTCACTATTTTAGTGACACCATTTTTCCAGAACATCGGATCCAAGATCGGATGTACGTCAATGATTGAGCATCGGATCATTTCGGACGCTGAACCCAAGAAACAAAGAGTCTATCGTGTGTCCCCAGCTATTCAGGCAAAAATCCATGAAGAATTGAAGAAAATGTTGAAGGACGATATTATTGAGCCCTCAACTAGCGCTTGGTCTTCGCCTGTGCTGATGATCCCGAAGAAAAATGGAGACTACAGGTTCTGCGTTGACTATCGATATTTAAACAGCGTGTCGAAGAAAGATGCTTACCCGATTCCCTTTGTGAGCGCAATTCTGGATCGTTTAAGGAACGCCAAATACTTAAGTTCCCTGGATGTTAAATCTGCATATTGGCAAGTACCCATGGCGGAAGATTCTCGTCACTTCACTGCTTTTTCTGTTCCTGGAAGAGGACTGTTCCAATTTAAACGGATGGCATTTGGTTTAACGAATAGTCCGGCAACATGGCAGAGGCTAATTGATAAGGTATTAGGCCCTGAACTTGAACCGTACGCTTTTGTATACTTGGACGACGTGATTATCGTTACTGAAGACTTTGATACTCACCTGAAGATTTTGTCGCAAGGTTTTGAAAGGTTCCAGAAGGCCGGCATTACTTTGTCCACAGATAAGTGCCAACTCTGTCGTTACGAGCTACGCTACCTTGGCTTCGTAGTAGATGCTTTAGGACTTCACGTCGACCCAGAAAAGGTTAACGCCATACTCAAAATCCCGCCACCTAAAAATGTAACTGAAGTCAGAAGAGTGATAGGAACAGCCGCATGGTATCGTCGCTTCATTCCCGACTTTTCAACTGTCATTGCCCCTCTTACAGCCTTACTTCGGAAGAAGACTCCGTTTCAATGGTCTGAAGCTTGTGAGACCGCTTTTACCTTCGTCAAACAGTGCCTTATATCTGCTCCTGTACTAAGTTGCCCTAACTTCAATCTCCCGTTCATCGTTCAAACTGATGCTTCGGCTTATGGTCTTGGTGCCGTCTTGTCCCAACAAGATGACGAAGGCGAACACGTCATTTGCTATATCAGCCGCTCTCTCACCAAAGCAGAACAGAAGTACTCAACCACGGAACGCGAATGTTTAGCGGTAATTTGGGCCATCGAGAAGTTACGTCCGTACCTGGAAGGATACAAGTTTACTGTTATTACAGATCATTACTCCCTGGTGTGGTTAAAGAACTTAAAAGATACCTCAGGTCGCTTAACGTGATGGTTACTCCGACTTCAACAATTTGATTACTCGATCATTCACCGTAAAGGCCGTGAACACGTAGTGCCTGATCTTTTATCTCGAGCAGTTCCTGAAATATCTCCAATCGAAGCAGAAACTCCGGTGACGGACCAATAGTACCTCAAGATGTGTGATTTGGTTACTCATCAGCCGTTAAAATATCCTCAGTGGAGAGTTGAGGACCATAAATTGTTTAAATACGTCAAAAGTTCGTTCCCTAACCTGCGAGATGAAGCCGAGTGTTGGAAGATAGTCGTTCCCAAGGAATCCCGTATAGCCATCTTACGAGAATGTCACGATTCAACTGCTGCGTGTCATGCTGGCGTCCACAAAACATATGAACGCCTAAAAATTCGACATTATTGGCCGAAAATGAGACACGATGTGATCAAATACCTCAAGAATTGTATTACTTGCATCACGACCAAGGCCGACCGAAGAGCACCTCCAGGACTCATGGGTAAACCTGTTGATCCATCGCGACCTTGGGAGATTCTCAGCATTGATCTTGTTGGACCTCTACCCAGATCCACTCAAGGGTATAGCTACATCTTGGTTATATCAGACTGTTTTACCAAATATGTCATCTTATTCCCGTTGCGTCAAGCTACCGCCGTCGCCATCTCTAGATTTCTGGAAGAACACATATTTCTCGTGTATGGAACACCGAATACCATTATCTGCGATAATGGAGTTCAATTCCGTTCTAGAGAATTTTCTCAACTGTGTCAACAATACTCCATACAAATTCGTTTCACCCCTTACTACCATGCTCAAGCTAATCCCGTTGAAAGAGTGAACCAGAATATCAAAATCATGTTGTCCGCTTATGTATGTGCCAGGGGAAGTATTGTTATGTTTACATTTTTATGTTAAGTTTCCTGTCCAGTTGTCATTTGACTTTCGAAGAGTAAGCACACGTTCGCCGCGCTCTACTATCTTTGAAAGTGCAGTGCCACACACCTGATAAGTGAAATCGGAGGCCACAACCTATACGATATCGCTAATCGTACGTATAAATAAATTTATTTAACAAATGCAAATATTGCTTAAATCATGTTTCCATTTGGAAACGGCAGCGGCTTCGGCCCGCCACCGGGAACGTCAATTATAAATAATCAACCCTCCCCGGAAAATTACGGTTTCACGTTTAATATTCCGAATGCTCAGGGATACCACTATACCCAACAAATAACTCAACCTAATCCGCAATTCTCATATGCAACCCATAATCAAACACTAATCCCAACCAATTATGTACTAAATTCGCATTCAGCCCCACCCCCACAGGCAATGCAATTCAATCCAATTCAACAAACATATAGAGAGACCAGCAAAGACAAAGGGCAAGGTTCAAACATGTCAGAATCTACATTAATAAACGAAGAGTATGACTCAGAATCAGATGCCATCGATAAAGAAGAGAACAACCAAGGTACCCCAACGAAACATGAATGGCAAACAGTCAAAAAAAGGAAAAGAAATTTACCTCAACCAAATACAAATTCATCTCAATATAACCAAATAAACACAACCAACAGATATGAAGTCCTCTCACAAACAAGAGGCGATAACGAAAATCCTGACCAGACCCACGAAGGTCAACAATCAAAAACCCCCAAACCTCCACCAATCTACATTCATGGAGTAACTAATTACAACAAGATGATCGAAAGCATCACTAAAGTGCTTGAGAAAGAACAATACTACACATCAGCGACGTCCAATAACTCAATCAAAATCAACCCTCGAACCACGGACTCATATAGAAAACTAACGAAGCATCTAAAAGACGAAAATATAATACACCACACCTACCAACTTAAAGAAGAAAGGGCATATCGAGTGGCAATTCGAAACCTTCATCACTCTATTCCAATAGACGTAATCAAAACTGAACTAGCTGAACAAGGCCACAAAGTACGAAATATTATAAACATACGGCACAGAGTAACCAAACAACCACTCCCGCTTTTTATGGTCGAGCTTGAACCAAACGAAACCAATAAGAAGATATTTGACATAAAGCACATAAGCAACATGATTGTCTCGGTTGAAGCACCCAGAAAAAAAAATGGAATACCCCAATGCATACGATGCCAAGAGTATGGTCACACTAAAACTTACTGCAACAAGCCTTTTTCCTGCGTGAAATGCGGCGGGGGACATAATACTTCTATATGTAAAAAAGACCCAAATACACCAGCCAAGTGCGCCCTATGTGGAGGAAGTCACCCGGCTAACTACAAGGGTTGTACAGTCTACCAAGACATACAGAGAGCCAGAAATGCGTCATTCAGAGGAACAGCAAATAAAACTCGTGCCCAACAAGTACCCCCAAACATAAACGAGTTCCCTCCCCTCAGGAACCAAACCAATAATGCAAACAACGGAACACAAGGACTGCCACAAAATACAGCAAACTACTTACAAGCATGCGCAAGAAGAAACAACAGCCCACCGGTCCATGAACAACAGATTAACATTAACGAGACGCTATCAAATTTCCTAACGGAATTCAAAAATATGTTCTCTCAGCTTATCAGTCAAAACAGCATGATACTAAACATGCTATCCACAGTAATAAACAAAATAGCTTAAAAATGGCGACAGCACTAAGAGTTGCACTGTGGAACGCCAATGGCATCTCAAACCACATTCCAGAAATAATAACTTTCTTGCAATTACAACAAATAGACATCTTATTAGTATCAGAAACTCACGCAACGCACAGAACAGTAATAAAAATTCCACGATATAATACATACTTCACCAACCACCCAGATGGAACAGCTCACGGCGGCTCAGCTGTGATTGTCAAAAATAATCTTACCCATCATGAACTAGAATCCTATCAAACTGAAAAAATCCAATGTGCAGGCATAAAAATTCAAGTCCTTCCCTACCCACTAACGATCGCGGCAGTCTACAGCCCGCCCAGGCACGCCATATCAACAGAAGAGTACGAAGAGTTTCTCCAGTCCCTAGGCAACAAATTCATTGTAGGAGGAGATTGGAACGCGAAACATACAGCCTGGGGCTCAAGGCTGATTAACCCAAAAGGACGCAACTTAATAAGAGCAATTCAAAGAAATAACCATAACTACCTATCAACTGGAGAACCTACTTATTGGCCTAGCGACACAAACAAGACACCAGACCTAATAGATTTCGCAATCACCAGTGGTATAGCGAACACCTATGTAAAAGCAGAAGCTAACCAAGACCTATCCTCTGATCACTCCCCAGTTATTGTCACTATCAGCACAACCATAATCACCAAAGAAACTCCCATAAGACTCTCTACTAAAAATACGGATTGGGACGGTTTCCGAAACTAACTGGAAGAAAATATCATCCTAGCAATTAGAATTAAAGAACCGCAAGACCTCGATGAAGCAACTCAACATCTAACTACCATGATACAAGCTGCTGTGTGGCAAGCTACACCAATAACAACAAATAACTCGCCTGAAATTACTAACATTCCCCGTCATATTCGAGATCTCATAATCGAGAAGCGAAGAGCCAGGAAAAAGTGGCAGAGAACAAGAAGCAGACAAGACAAAACCTCCTATAACAGACTTGCTCACCAACTGCATAATACACTAATGAAAGCTCGTAATGATTCCTTTAAAGAATACATCTCAAATCTCTCCCCTGATGATCACACCATATGGAAGGCAACGAAGAAATTTAAAAGGCCAGCAGTAGCTATCCCACCAATTAAAAATGCTGACAATAGCTGGGCCAGAACAGACAAAGACAAAGCAGATACCTTCGCCACGCACCTTGCCAATGTCTTCACAACTCCACTCCCCCATGGAAACAACGATGACAACGAAATTGAAACTTTTCTGAACGCCCCGTGCCAGCTATCCCTACCAATCGCACCATTCTCACCAGCTGAAGTCCGGCAGCAAATTAAATACACAAATACCCGCAAAGCACCTGGTTATGACCTGATAGTAGGAGAAATCTTACAAAATCTTCCAAGAAAGGCGCTAGTGCTTCTTACCACCATATATAATAGCATATTAAGACTAACCTATTTTCCGATTCAGTGGAAGTACGCCCAGATTATAATGATTGCTAAGCCTGGAAAACCTCCCGACCAACCCTCATCCTACAGACCAATAAGCCTCCTACCTTTAATGTCAAAGGTATTTGAAAGACTCTTACTTAAAAGAATCAAGGAAATAGTAGACCTTGACCTTATAATCCCATCTTACCAGTTCGGATTTCGAGAATACCACTCGACAATACACCAAAGTCACCGGATCGTCACCCAAATAATGGAGAGCCTCGAGACAAGAAAGGTATGCGCGGCAGCATTCCTAGACATAAAACAGGCCTTCGACAAGGTGTGGCACAGGGGCCTATTATATAAGATCAAACTACACCTACCAAGCCAAATCTATCTAGTGCTAAAATCGTATCTTGACGAGAGGTTCTTTCAAGTCAAGATAAATAATGGTGTCAGAATACCATCAAATCATGTCCGGAGTGCCGCAGGGAAGTGTACTGGGTCCACTGCTATACCTAATATACTCCTCAGACTCGCCAACCACAGAAAACACTTTAAGCGCCACATTCGCTGATGATACGGCCATCTTGGCAATCAGCGAAACACCACAAGTAGCAGCAGAACACCTACAACGCCACCTCGATTTAATACAAGAATGGACTAACAAATGGAGAATAACGGTCAATAGTGAAAAATCCACACAAATAACCTTTACAAACAGACGATCAGTATGCCCGCAAACTAGACTCAACAACATCCCAATACCGATGAAGACCGAAATAAAATATCTCGGGATGCACCTCGACGAAAAACTCACGTGGAGCAGACATATTAAAGCCAAGAGAAAACAGCTAGATATAAAAGTCAAACAAATGTACTGGTTAATTGGAAATCGATCCCCACTTTCCCTCTCAAACAAGTTACTACTATACAAAGTGATACTGAAACCCATCTGGACCTATGGAATCCAACTATGGGGCTGCGCAAAGGCATCTCATACCAAAATTCTTCAAAGGTTCCAATCCAAAACCCTACGCATGTTGGCAAATGCGCCATGGTACATCAGTAATGAGACTCTTCACACCGATCTGAAAATCCCATACATAACAAGTGAAATCCAGAGACTTGCAAGTGTTTACAATCACAAGTTAGTAGGACACGGAAACGATCTTGTAGAGCAGCTGTCAAACCAACCACTAGTTACAAGAAGACTTAAGCGGAACTGGCCACAAGACCTTATACAACCTAACTAAAAATAGTGTATATTTACCCGGGAGATTAGCGATGGCTATATCCCCCTCATGTCATGTACAACATTATAAAATTTACTTATTACTCAAATCGTGAGAGTAGATTGTAAATATGCAATTTATAATAAAAAAAAAAAAAAGTTTTATGGAGCGGCCATTAGATTGTGACCAATTCAAATAAAGCGGCACAACTTTTAAATGAACATAACATATTCTATACTGAAAAATAAATGCAGCAACCGAACTATACTTTAATAGCTAAATAATATTCGTTGTAGAACTTATAAACTGTATGGCTTAAGTAAAGCCACACGTGTTGTTTTCCACAAGCAACTTTCATCTAAAATAGAATACTAAAACCAATCTGAATTTGCAAGAAAACAGGAAAAGGACTTGTAAGTGTCCTTTGTCGAATACAATTAAGAAAATATAACCACTCTAACAGCATGTAGGTAACTTTTATTTGTTGTAATAACGTTTAAGTAAAATAACATAGTTTCTGTAAACATTTTATAACATGTAACTGTTTGCTAACACGGTAATAGATAATGTTTAATTAGCCCTCTAATTTTCTATGTTTAACGTATTGTTTCCTTATTTTCAGGAATCTGCACTATCAATACCTTATTATTTTGATAATTCTGAAGTTGGCTCTACAAGATCTGCAACTCTACCGCGGCAGCATAGGCGGCAGATGTCCAACGATTCAACTTGTATTATTACATCCTATACTGCATCTCGAGAACAATCTCCTAGCCTAAAAGATTGTACACCAGGACACGCCTCTAGTACATTACCTCGTAGCGTTAAAAGTTCACATCGATGTGCAAGAAGTTATAGTAGCTCTAAGAAAACTAGTTACTCGAGCTTATCCCCCAAAATATGTATTTCTAACAGTGACATTAGAGGCGATGGTTTTCAAAGACCTAATTCTGGGTATGCATCTGTGAGAGAGCCTGTAAAAATATCTAATGATCGGTTACACAGTCCCATAAAAACAGCAAGCTTAGAGTCTCTTAAAATTAGTTACACAACGAAGAATTGTCAACGCGAAACGTTGCACAAATTAAAGCCAAATAACAATACGCCGCCTGAAGATATTAGTCAAGTTAACGATGCCATATATAACTCTCCTATAGAGAATTTGAGTACAGTTTTTAAAAATACCGTAATTTTAGATAATAGTGGCCCGT
The DNA here is from genome assembly GCA_014611495.1 of Limonius californicus. Taxonomy (NCBI): domain Eukaryota; kingdom Metazoa; phylum Arthropoda; class Insecta; order Coleoptera; family Elateridae; genus Limonius; species Limonius californicus. The sequence continues at coordinate 18,441 of JABXWE010003413.1, read as the reverse complement.
CAAGTATCGAATCACATAAAAGTAGTAAAACAACAAGCTCCGTCACGAGTGGACCATCTAGCATAGAGTCTCACAAAACTGTAATAAATTGCTTACCTTTGAATTATGAATCAAATACTGTCAGTTTTCCAAATCCAAGTTTAGAATTGAAACCGAACAAAAGGACAATCAAAAAGAAGAAAGACATTTCTAAGTACAAACCCAATATAAAATCAAAAGTTACTGACGCCAAGTCTAATATTACACACAGCAGTTCGTTTACTTTACAAGTAACAACAAATCAAGGCGGAGTAAGTTCTTCTAATAATTCTAATAACGCGGTGACGGCTACAATAAATGGCGGCAATACAGCGAATACAAAAATATTTGTTCAGAATTCCCCTGTTAGGTCAGTTATTACATTTGAAAATGGAAAACACATAGATGCTAATCCTAATGTTGTTATAATAAACGGAGCAGAATCGGTTGCAGATCAAAATATTCTGCAAGCTACTGGCGCGAATGGAAACAATGAAATAGAAACTACCGATCAAAACACTTCGAAAAATACGAATTTAAATAATTTTCCCGTTGGAGGAGATCATTCAAGTAGGTTAATTAGTGAAACAATGAATAATAATAGAAAATTATCACTTCAATTGCCACCAAAAGAAGCCCTCAGTTATAGAAATTTGTTAAAGACAACACTACCGTGTCCTCAAAATCAAACAAGTTTAAATTCCAGTCTGGAGTTAGGGGTGCAAAATTTTGGGGAATTTACAAAGAATTCTCTAGAGAGTAATCTTTCAAGCCCAACTAAAAGTTATGATAGCAGTTGCAGTTCTTCCGGAAATATATTGAGCAAATGCGGGTCTGATTCAAAGTCGTTAAGTAAATTTTCTTATCCGAGGACAGAACCTGGAAGTAACTGCAATTTATCAGAAAAAAATATATTAGGATCAGAACCTAATATCAGTTACAAGGACCAGGGTAGTAAGAAAGACACAATGCAGGGACAAGAATTTCCAAGTTTTAGTGATTTGAGCTTTAATTTTACGAGTTTAGCGGCCCAAAAAATCTTAAAAGGCGTTAGCATAAACAGTATTGATACATTAGTGGAATTAAATACAGCTACAGTTGAGAAACAAAACAACTGTGACGTTATACATACAGACTTTGGTGTATTGTAGGTAACAAGAGATTTATTTTGTAACAAAAAATAACCTGAAATAATTTTCGCTTCAGCTTGTCTCGATAAGGACCGGTAGATGAATGTACTATTACCGTGTGATCGAAAAAAAAAAACAGTAAATTAGAGAAGTTATGACTTATTTTGGAGTTGGCACTCTTGGTTGGCGCTGTTTGCTACTGACAGATAGACGTAAATGCAACGATGCATCGTTACATACGTTTTTGGCGTTAATTTAATTCAAATTATACCAAGTTGAGCCTGATTAGCATGGCAAGTAACAAGAAACGCTATTTTCCGTCTTAAATGCAAAGCGTTGTAAGGTTGGAATATTTAATGTAATAATAACATTTTGAAACGCCAGTGTGGTTCAGTGGTTAGAGCACTGGGCTCAGGTGCGGAAGATTGGGAGTTCAAAACCCTAGCTCGATGCCTAGCGGGTGACCTACCCAGTCGCTTTAAATAATTAGGTACCTGAGTTCGAATAAACAATGGGTAATAATGCGGTTGCCTAATGCGTGATTGGTACGCGATAATCGGGTTTGAAAGCAACGATATAGGAGCTCTGACCTTCCGCCTTGCAGGCCAAACCCCTTCATGAGGTGTAGGGCCTCACCATTATTATAATTAATAATATTTTGAAAAGGCATTGTTTTTCGTTGGAAATCAATTCGAAAATGGTTGAATGTGTCCGCCGTTTTGATACAACGAAGTATTTTGTCAAATGCTGTTTGAGAACTTATAATTAAATTGCAAGTAGGAACAACTTAGATATTTAACATGAAATTTTTCAGTCTCGAGGCACTAATTAATTTACAAGATAATTTATACAGAAATCAACAATGACTAATCTTAAATCAGTGGCGTAAAGGAAGATGGGGAGAAATAAAATTATAGTCAGGGGTGACAATTGAAAAAAAGGCTTGTCGGAACGCAATTGGTTGAGCATTAAAAAAAAGCGAAACACAACAAGCTTCTGACGTACACATTGTAGTCGTGTACAATGATTGGTGTGTGTGACCGTGCTTCTACTCCCAGCGCCCGCTATCCATTGCTGGACGGGTATATAAAGAGCACAGATTTCAGTAAGAAATCGTTTTGTGTATATTTTGGTTTCATTTTTTTTATTGAGGTGAGCATTATTTTTCTCTGTTGCTTGGTATTTTAAAACGGGACTTCCAAATCTTTTACTTGAATGTAGTTCCGGATAGTTCCGGTTTCATCCCTAAAAATGACACAGAATACAACTTACGTGGTACGTAAGCAACAGTATTTAAGAAAATCTATGTTTGTCGTGTTCTTTTCAGGGTAGTTGGGCGATTTTTAAAGTTGAATTTTGGTTTTTTAGTTTAAAAATGTATACCCGTGCGTATTTAGTTTAAAATAAATGCTTTTCTCGCTATTACAAAAATGAGGAAGGTTGCCGGTTTTCAAAACGACCTCATTTGCGTATCGTCTACACTTATTCTGTTAGTCTGTGATTGATTTTATAATTATAACATAACCTGCAATCAGCATTTTCATCATTACTTTTTGCTAGGTTTTCTGGTTATGTTTTAAGAATAGCAGTTAATTGCTAGGTTACAAGACACGGCTACACTCATTTTGATTGTCCATGTAGATAGTATTTTCTCTGTTTCGGCATTAGAATGACATTATTCTCCTACTACTTTTAAGACTAGAATGGAGTTCATTCTTAAACGATTTTGAGTGACATTTTGTTGTCAGTGATTGGTATGCCTGCGGTCTGACATCAAGTGTATGTGCCCTGCTGAAAGACTTTATCAGATTTGAGTATTATCGCGATCTGTGGAATTTAAATCGATATATTTAGCGTTAAACTATAATGTCGATTTCGTGTTAAATAAACTTTGAAATGTCGAATTCCCACAACTGACAAACACAAGTAATTGCTGCCAACCTAACTACATATATTCTACCAAAAGTTTCCTAGAAATTGTCAACTATTTTTATAAAAAAATTTAAATAAATAATGTAAATGGAAGCCGAAACAGAGAAAATAGTATAAAAAACTCGCTGCAGAAGGCCAGAATATGTTGCCTTCTGTAACTCATGTTTTAATATACTATTTAACCAGTATTATTTTAAAAAAATTTACCTTAGCGCCGAGGAGAAACGCATGGTAGAGAAGAGGGCGATGCCCAACAGTGGAATAACAAGGCTGCTAATGATGATGATAAAAGTTTCCCTAACTATAACCTACAATATCTAACCTTCCACTAGTTTCTCTTATCCACAACAATAGACTAAAACAAGTAATACAATAAAAAGAAGTATCAGAGAACTATAATGTCACAAGTGCCTTCAAGTCTAGCTTTTCATTAAGATTGGTTTAATACATAAAATGTTTTGGGTATTTATACTATGTAAGGAGTTTTAACATTTTAAAATCTTAGGGACCCGCAGAAGTGCTACGCCACTGCCAAGAAAACAATAATAAGCATCGAATTTGACAGGGTGCAAACACATTCTAATGGCCAGCGACAGGTTGCCAAACAGTAGTGGCAACTTTAAAATATCTACCATAGTTTATTCTAATTATTTGTTTTTCGATCGCACGGTGTATTATTGTGCCAAATGTTTTTCATAGCAACAGTTTTAATAAATTTATTTGTCAAACAATTTCCATAGAATCCATTTCCATACAAGTATTTATGATGAATAAATACAGAGTGGAGTAGGGTCAAACTCTATATTGTACTGAGGAGATCAAGTAAGTGCAAAATGTTCTAATAAATATGTGTTCGAAAATATTTTATTGGAAAGTTATACGGGAAATTCTGATAAAGCACAATGTTCGAAATTGCTTGAGAGAGTACAGGCCTCTGTTCGTCGGATTAATGAATCTCGTACACAATTTCAGTTTTAGTTTTCTTCACTTGTTCATAAACATTTTTATTCATTGTGGTTTCATAAGTAAAAATCGAACATGGTTAAATTGAGCTACTTGGAAGGACAATTGCAATTGGCCCACCGATCCAACGACGACGAAATGTGCTGTTTCAAATTTAAACCTAGGTGTGCCAAATTAACGACTCATGTAAATCCTTAACAAAACATATTCAGACAAATGTCTATTAGAACTTTTTTGGCCTACTGAGTTCCCCAACACATTGTAGAAATTTGGTTCCAAGTTTCAATCCTGTATATTGAGTTATTTAGTGCATATAATATTGTAAATACTACACCATTAAATTAAATTGCTTGTACAAATGACCTAATAGCATGCAAAATAACATTCATACAATAATCTCTGATAAAATTTAGAGGCATGATGCAAAATTTAAGATTCCATATTTGATCATTTGCTCTATTTTAATTTATTAAACAGCCGGGGGACTTCGAAGTGAACGCCCCAAAATTTCCTTACTGGGTTACACAATGTGATTCCAAAATGATGCCCTATATTTTAGGCCCGGATTTAATGGCTCAAAGCAGTAAAAAAAAGTATAGAATAAACATGTCCGCGAACGCTTTGTTTTAAAGCTGATTCTTTTACAAAGTCGGAAAGCTAATTTACACTAATTTCGGCTGAAGCAAAGTGGTTTAAATAATTCGCCGTAAGTGTTGCTACTGTGATGGTTGTCAATGTTGTCCATTTACTTGAGTAAATCACTGTATATTGTGCATTACTGACGGGTAATTCATTAAGTCATAAATTGGCTATTTTTCATTATTTTCTTCTTCTTCAGTCTCGGACTAAATCGTCCTCTGCTGGACATAAGCTTCCCTTAATCCAATCCAATTTGTTGAGATTCTCTTACTATCATCGGCCCATTTTGCTGACGGTCTACCTCTACTCGTATATGCGTCTTGTCTAGGTCTTTACTCAACTATACTTCTTGTCTATTTAATATATCTTAGTCTTGCCACATGTCTCGTCCAATTCCACTTCAGCTTAGTTATAGTATTCGTTGTAGAAGAACTTAAATTTGAAAGCTACATTTGCGGAGATGTTCATTATAAACTTTGTAATGTTCGGCGCATGAGTTTATAAACACCCTGCATGTACGTGGTATTTCAGGACTGATTTTCTTCTAATTTGTTATACTTATGTTATAAAGGGCCTAAACTGGTACAGTCCTCGTCTGATGAGATGGCATGAGACAAGAATGCGGCCTAATGCGTCCGTCCGACTTGAAACGGGTATCTCTGAATTACTATTCTGTCTAAAAACATTTATTTTGCATTGAGAATATCCTGCACTCTAATCCAAGTGAATGTTTTCAAACGTAAACGCTACAAATTTGTGTACTATTTACTTACATTGCCATCTAAGAAGTGAAATCCCCTTAGTTTAGCTCCTTCATGATGTAATGTCAGCCGAACATTATACTAACGTGATATTTTTGCTTATAACTAGTTTGTTGTTATTTTGTGTGGTTTCTGATTCCAGATTTAGATATATGTATTAAATAAAACAAGTAATAAATCTGTAGGTTAGTAACAAAATAGTTTTAAGCAAAAATAGAAATGACGGGTCTCGTAAAGTCGAAATATTTTTAACGTATTGTCTAAACTCTAAGGCTTAGGCGATATAGTAAAAATATCTTAAAGAAATTTCAGCGTTTGCATATTCCAGCAAATGAATATCAGTGGTCCTCTTCTGCGTCCTCATAGTTGCATTATAAATTGAAATATAGCAACAATATGGATTGCCTGAGTTTTAGTATTCTACACATCAAATTTGTACGCTGGTTCTGAACCGGTTCTCATGTTGTACAGATGTAGCGGTTCTGAACCGTTTTAGATACAAGAATTATATTTCAGTGTGTGACACAACATTTAAAAAAATTGTATATTACACAATGCTAACAAAAACATAGTGGATAGACGTTACACAATACAATGTAATAATATAATGATGACAACAATATAAATATAATCTAGATCGTCTACGCATATGTATCTAAATTATCTGTGTGTGGGATGTTGATTGAGATCTCAGGAACATGACATTTGAGATGCACAGTTAATATACAGGGTGTATCAGAAATAGGTACCAGTAATAGATTGGTCCAAGTAGAATCCAATGATACTATTCATCTTTCAAAAATCATTAAGTTTAGTTTTTCTGAATTAAAAAATAGAATAAAATTTGGTTTGAGAACTGCTGATGATACATAGAAAATGCATTTAAGCTGTAGAAGGTTATTACCTAATGGTAAAGTAAAGCCAAAGTGGTAAACACGTAAAAACTTGTCTGGCTTGTGATAACTGAAAAGAAATTACTGACCTACCTAATAGTATTGGTTTGTGGCAGGTGATAGGAAATTGTTTTGCACTTCTATCTTACTCTCCTTTGCATAACATATCTTTGAGCTCAAATTTTTGTTATTATCCTGCGGTACTCAAACAATTTTGGGTCAAATTTTCAGTTATTATTTTCTCATATCTTAAGGGTCCCATTGCCAAAGAAATGTTTTTTTCTAGTTTGTATATATTGTAATCTATCATATCGGGTGCATAGCGGAGCGCTGCGGACGCCGGTCAAACGGTATTCGTAGTCCAGCACAACCGCGCTGGTCAGTAGTTGGATGGGTGGACCAATATAGTGGCATATGCAACCGGTCGTGCTTCGGAGGGTACGTAAAACCGTCGGTCCCGGTTGTCATACAAACATCGTTGACAATCGTAAACCTTGTAGTGGCACTTCTCTTCTCTGTTCGACGGGTTAGGTTAGCCTCCTGCCCGGCATACGTGCAAAGAGGGCTCACAGAACCTACTCTGTTGTAGGTAATTAACAGGCCATTGGCCTATATACAGAAGAAGAAGTAATCTATCATCGGATTTAATATTTGTACCTATTTCTGATAAACCCTGTAGTTTCCATTTGATTTCCATTTTCAAGTTGAATTGTAGTTATCCAAAGTGTGGCAATACTGCAATATCTATATTATCATTTTATTTAGAAGAAAATGATTTCGAAAAGATGTTCCTATAATTTAGAGTCCTACGTTCCAAGGCCAATATTTCATTGTCCCAATATGTTTATACACTTCAGTTTCCATAGAAATTTATTAGAAGTTTCCATGGAAATTATTTGCTAATATGTTAGGTCATTGAAATACCGAACCTAAATGCCATAATAATTATCATGGACTACATAGCATCTACTTAATTTTACTTAATCTGAAGTTATCGATGATAGTATATAAATTACAATGTTCAAAATTACCATACAGTAAATTACTAAAATCTGTTTGGCAAAGCTAGAGGATTATATTTTTCAATTCTGTATATCGTGTCACTATTATCTGGAAGATTCCCTGCCAAGAAGTTTGGGTGGGATGCGAGATGTAGTAGTAGTACCACTGGGGGTTTGGTATACTCCTTATTGCCTTTGACTGAAATCTTTTGCAGAATTTTTAAATTTGATTTGCTTGCGTGTATACAGGTTTCAATATAGTTTTGTATACCAGCAATTTGTTATCCAGTGTAAGTTTGGTCTTTCTTCCGATCAACCACAGCAATTTCGTAAGTTTTAAACCCAGGTATTTGCGTTTGGATAAACTGTGATTTCTCCATCACTCTTGTCTATCCAAATGGATTGCTAGGTATTTTCCATCTTCTCACCGAGGTAACTGTATATTGTTCAAGGTTACAGACGGACAAATGTCTTTTCGAAACGCGAAGGATTGTGCCTTGTTGGCTTTGCTACGCCATTCTCTTAGCCAATCTTCTAGTGAATTTAGCGATGTTTAGAGATTTTCTGAAGCGGACACTGTATATTCGTGTAAATACAAAATGTCACTGTCATTCACAAACGTAGCTATCCTAGTTTATTGTTGTTCGTGTGATGAGTATGTCTGATCTATACATGAGGTAGTGTATAGGGCCCAGAACACTTCCCTGGGGAGCCCCAGAATTTATGGAATACACTTAGGTTTGTTAATTCGTCTTGGAACTTGTTCTGAAAGTATCTGTCTGATAGGTAGGACTTGAATAACGGAAAATACGCGTGTGGAAGTTTCTGTGTAATATTTACGAGCAATCCCTATATTAGACTTTGTCAAAAGCCTGGGCTATGTCGAGGAAGGCAGCAAAAGAATATCGCTTTGTTTCAAATGCCTGGTTACTTTTACAAACAACCCTGTGTACTTGGCCAGTGGTGGCATGCCCTTCTGTAAAATTGGTGGCCTGAATTTCTGGAATCAGTTGGTGCTTTTCAAGTAAATGTTCCAGTCTATTGAGTAGAAATTTTTCAAGCACAGTTGATGTAAATATAGCATTATTAAAAAAATGCTACGTATGGATAATTTGATCTTGTACTTGGGCAACTACATCTTTAATTTCTAGACGATATTTCTTAGTAAAATTGCAGCCTCAAAAATACTTTCATTTGAAACACCCCTATACTTAGCATGAAGACGCTGTGAGTTTTAAGGAAATATACAAAGCATTCCTTTTGCTCTGCTATAATAATACAAAAAATCTTATATCTTCTAATACATTTATTGACGAATATGTTAAAAGAATAAAAAAATAAAATCAAACATTAAACGTTTAATACCTAGAAGATATGTACTTGATGACGCATTTACATGTTTTCAATGTTGTAGCGAATTTGTGATAAACGTACATGTATTTAATTTCATAATGACTTTAACAGGTTCCTCTGGTTAGTTGTGATATAGATCGGCGCAAAAATGCTCATTCATAATGCATGCATAATACATTAATTGTTTTCTTGACCGGTTCATTTGTAAGTCGTAGCAATTATATTAATTCGAGGCAACAATGTATCCAAAAAATAATATTCCAATATAACTACTACAGCTGATATTGAGTACTACGAGTGTTTAAAATGTTAAAAATTCGCTACATTATGTAAAACAAAACAAACCATGGGACTCGTTTAAAGAGCTACAATACTCTTCAAACAACTGATTTAGCTAGCTGCATTATGTAGTATTTGCTGAATTTTGGAATAATTGGATTGATACAGCCTACATATAGAAGTCTAAGGGTGAATGTAGAAAAAATGTCTACCGGTTAAAAAAAAACGAAACACGACAAGCTTGTGACGTACACGTTGGTGTTGTGTGCAACGGCCGGGTATTGACCGTGCTTCTACCTACCGTCGCGCGTTGCCCGCTATCCTTAGTCGGACGGGTATATGGTACAAGCAGCACGGATTTCAGTGGGAAATAATTTTGTATTCATTCTGTTCTATTTTTTTTTTGTTGTAGATTGTTTATGAAAAATAATGCATTGTATTTCTTTGTTGTCTGGTGATTTTTAACAGGAACTGAGTTCCGTTTCCAAATTTGGTACCAGAACGGCGTTCCGAAGATCCGACTTACTTTCGCCCCTAAAGAAGTCTGTAATCACCATGTTATTTTAGGTTTAATTGTACAAATTGCGTAAATGGGACGCCAAATCAAAATACTAATAGACTCATACATACTATTAGGTGCTTCTGCTTAATGGCTGGCGGTATATTCATTTAAAAATGGTTCAAGTAAAAAATCAGTCAAATGCCCCCTCGGTTGTTCTTGTAGATGACCACTCTTTCGACAATCTATTTAATTACATTTTCGCTCAATTGCGGTCCAATTTCGTTAATAACTCAACAAATGCTCTTCTTGAGATCGTCGACTACAAAATCCTTTCTTCTTCTTTAAATGCCGTCTCGTCTAAGGAGGTTGGCAATAATTATGGCAATTCTTACTTTTGATGCGGCCGCTTTAAACAGTTCTATCGAGCTACAGTTGTACCGTTCCCTTAGATTCTTTAACCATGAAGTGCGTTTACGTCCTACACTTATTTTACCCTGCATTTTCCCTTGTATGATGAGTTGTAACAAGTAGTATCTATTTCCACGCATAATGTGACCCCGTCCTTTACAAAACCCCAAAAGGAAAAGTCTAGAGACGTTAGATCGCACGATTTCGCAACCCAATTGATGTCACCTTGTTGGGAAATGACATGGCCAGGAAATTTTGTTTATTTGTGAACCGTATTCACAACAGAATGGAAATTTTCGTGATTGGTTTGTAAGATTTTTGGACGTTCTCAGCCGCTGCATGATGAATTTACCTGGTCTGTTGTTGATACAAGTTAAATAAAACAATTTTGGGTTAGACGAGTAGGAAATGTCGCCAAATTCAAATTGCCAAGTTAAAAATGGCACACCCTCTCAAATTAAGATGTCATTTTATGGCGTAGTGGTTTATTATCAGACGGATTTTGGTATTGCAACAGAAAATAATGTAATTATCGGTCACTAGTTTTAAACAACAATATTTCACTATCAGAAAAATTAACGAATATGGTTCCTATATTTTGTCTTTGAAACCAACTAGAACTCTTGGGTCCCTAGGTGAAAAGTTTTCTGTACCCCTCCGATTTATAACGCTCCAAGAAAAAAGTGAAAAGCAAAAACTTCAAGTATCCCAAAAGCCAAATTTTTTAATAATGACGGCTTTCGGCAGGGCTGGATGAACTATTAAGCAACAGAAATTGTTTGCTCGAGAAATTGTGGAACGGCCTTTTTTGGGGTCGACAAAGTTTAAGAAGGGATAAAATTTGGGGATTTGCGGCCTATGCTTTAGAGAATCAGATGGTCTTAATCCGGTTCTACTGTTTGGCGTCAATTGTTTATAAGATTTTGCTTTCGCTGTGATATGTATTGGTAGACCAACGAATAAATAACTAGATAATTTCTACTGACGTTTTGATGTGCAAAGCGCAGTGGCGTATCTTGGTTTTTGTATAGTTTCAAGGGCCCCCTTTGTGCATATTATATGATTTTACAGAGACAAGAATCACATTCAGTTTCTATTTTCTTTAATTTAAAGTTTAAATGTGTAAATTTAGTTCAGTTGAACATCTAGATGGTGTCCGCTCGCTTGCCCGCCACAATTTACTCGCGACCATTTCCTCACCACCGCTTGCTCCCCTGCCATTTACTCGACAACTATTTGCTTGCCATGCCCATCGCTCGGCAGACAGATGCTCAACAAGCCATTTATTTTTAAACTAAAATATTATTTGTAGTAATTCTCAAAATCTTACGTTCCTCTAAGGATAGTTGGAAGTCAAAGCAGGGTTCGTTCTTGTATTTGAATTCGTATAGGGTAATATTTATTTTTTGTTCTTAATGTGTATTGTGATTTGTATGTTGTATCATGATCTTCGTTTGTACCGCTTGCGCAGTGTCGAGGCGGTGTGGGGCAAGGCTAAACTAGTTTGTGCTATGCACAACAGGGCCCGACTCTGCGGGATACCATGTTGGTGCGAAACCCTGCTTGGCTTGCCTGTTGAGTGTGAATGTTTTTGAATATGGCCTTGTTACTCCTCTAATGCGACCGTAATACGAGTAGTGCCATTAATTTGATGCCCAATGGCAAATGGAGACCGGGACCCGACCACCCAGGAAATTAGAAAAACTGAGCCATCCCGTCCTCTTATATGTTGTATATATTTTAAAATTATTTTTAATTGATAACTTCTCAAAACATGGTCAAGTTTGCTTGATTGATATAAAAACATTATATATCGTTTCCAAAAGTTTTAATAAAACGTTTTCTACTCAGGCCACTTTCATACGCGAATATTTCTTTGATATACAACAGTCTTGCCGAGCATCTTTCCCAGCGAGAAAACGGCAATCGAGAAATTTGTGGCTAGCAAATGCCAGCGAGGATGTGATGGTGAGCAAATGACCTACGACCGTCTAAAGGCCCCCTAGGACTTTTGGTCCCTATGCGGCGATATACATTGCGTTTGCCTATTTACACTGCTTGAGACACATATATTTTATTTTCTTTTAAATATTGTTTTATAGTATCAGATAGCAGTCACCTTGCATCAGAATAATGAGCTGTACAAAATTCTAAGAAAAGTTGTGCAAAATAGTCGCTAGTTTACAAAATCCATGTATAAATTATTTTGTATAAAGTGTATAAAGTTCCAGTAACTGGAACCATTCACAAAAATATATTTGCTTGGCAAAAACTAGAATATACCTCCTTTTATACCCTTTAATAAGACAGTTTTGTAGCTGGAACTTAAAACTGTACGAAGGTACATATGAATATGCGGAAGGAGTATTAAAAAACCCCAAAAGCTACAAAGCTAACTACTTTGGGCATGATATAATCGGTCTAGGACATTCTGGCGCGGCCGTTAGGGCGCCAGACACGAGGGCGCGAAGACACTAGGGCGCGAAGACACTAGGGCGCTTGGACATTAAGGGGCGAGCCATTAGGGCGCGGGACACTAGGGCGCGAGACTCGATGTTATACCTAAGAAGTGCAGAAAAGAAGGGTTGCCCTTTTCTTATGATTTTACTAATGCTTCTATCCGCATTTTTTAGTTATACAGTTTTGAAGGTTGATTAATACCATAGACTAATAATTAGTCTACGCTAATACGTATTTAGCTGTTTAATAATTAGAATTAGGGGGTTAGTGATTATAACCATTACATTTGTTAAAACTGTTTTCAGATCGGATAGCACTGCGGGGGAACAATATTTTAATAAATCTACAATATAACGTTGAATAACCTATTAACCATTATTAAGGTACCCTGGAAAGTTTTAAAAATCATACATAATTTTCTGCATTGCATGCATATCTGTACGCAAATATTTCAATTTGAAAACCACAGGAAACCCAAATTCTGCCTATCAACAAAATTATTTTAAAAACAAGAAGTAAAGAAAAGGAAGGTCGGTTCTATTGGGTGATTTTACTGATTCTTCTATTTGAATTTTGTAACGTCATACACTTTTGAAGATACTGGATGATGTATGTTTAGTTGCATATTCAAAAAAATACAAGGGCCGGTTGAGAAATTTTTCGTCACTCCTTACAAGCCTTAATGACTAACTTTTAGTCTGGCAAATTTAACACAGTTGTCGCGCCCTACTGTCCCGCGTCCTACCGGTCCGCGCCGTAACGGTCCGCGCCCTAATGTCCACGCGCCCGAACGGCGGCGCCCAAACGGCCGCACCCGAATGTCCGGCTCCGTGATATAATACATCGTGAAACTTGGTTGCACTTGATTTTGCAAAGACCTAGGTAACAAAAATTACAATTACAAAAAGTAGAAACATCGTGGCTATAAAACCTAAGAGTTTTATTTAGCTAAACATAATTATTCAAAATACCAACAATACACTCAATCTGATAGCTATTCCATAATAATGGTTTATTCAATTTTTTGTGAAAACTATTCTATAGACAAATTCTACAAAAATAAACCATATTTTGAAATACATTTCCACTGAAGTATAAACATCTAGAAACAAAAGGTGAAATCTCAACCTATGAGTTTTTTGTAGTATAGGAAGAAAACATTAAATAAACTATGATATGTTTTGGCTTTACTTTTTTTGTGTTAAATAAACCAATAATAAAATTACATTTTCTTTGGAAAAATATTTTAAATATAATGGCAATTGTATGTGATACATGGTAATCACATTTTAAAAATATTGCATATAACCTATCAAATGCCTTTGTAGTATTTTTAATTACTGTTGAAATATTAATAACACACACTTCTCGTAGTGTGTTCATACTATACTGCTGTATTGCTGCTTTATACAAATTTTAAGTAATTCTATTCTCATAAAATATTTTACAATGGTGAAATTTATTTGAAAGCCACTAACCACTGAACTTAATTAACTAATCAATCAGTAAAAATAATATTATTAATAATTTCAGGAGGTTTTTTCTGTATTGTGTATTTGTTAAACTTTAATTTGTCAGCGATATCTCTAATGTCGTTATCAAAAATGTCAAATTAATTTAATGTAACAGTTCTGTGTGGAGTACTAATATTTTTTTACTTATTAATTTAACACAAATTTCGAAAAAGAAAACGGAGAAACAATTAACAAATCAAATTATTAAGTTGCGAACATCCTCTTGCCTAGGCTCTAAATCCCACATTGCATATGCTATAATAATTTGCAAAGCTTGCGTTCATGAAATTTACTTGAATAATTTTGTCACTTAAATCAGTATGCTTAATTGTGCTTGTCTTGCTAAATTTGTAACTTAACAGTTACAATTACAAGACAATGCCTGGTCCAACTTATGCCTGTTAAATAGGGGCACTTACCTAATGAAATTCTTAAATCAACTTTTATGATTTGAAAGTTGGATTTTAGGAATCAAACTAAAGATTTTTTCAATGTTAGTATCGAGTATACTAATATTAACGAATTTAAAGTGAAATCATTAGCGTTCTACATAAAACAAGAGTTAGATATTGAATTATTATTTTGGAAATTATATGTAATTATGATAAAGTTTTGTTAATTATTGTTTTGACAGTACGTTACTATAATTCCACAATGCGTCCATAAACGAACTTGTTTAAAGTATCTAATAAGTACACTTGGATACACGTTGGTTCGGAAATAACATGCAACAACAAGCCAATCTCGCCTTAACACCAGGATTCGTGTTGCGTACCAAACGAGAATTATATGTACGTTTAGAATAATCCCCAGAGAAATATTATATAGTAGATGCTCATGGCGGATACCTAAAAACGTCAATGATAATCGATATTTAGACGAAAACAACTTTTAATATTGAACTAACGAAAGCATATAAAGTATCTTGCAATATGTAAAATAATAAAATATGGAACATTGTTGATATGTAAATTCTTTTTTACGCGCAGCAATTTTTTATGCGTAGTTTAGCATATACACGTATAATGTAAAAATATATATTTATATTTTTGTACTCTTTTATGTTCATATATTTCTGTAAAATATAATTACAAGATATGTAATTGGTGTTGTTTTATTGTGCAAATTGAATATAATTTAGGATCTAAATTTAAAATTTACTAAATTAAGTAATTAAATGTCACAAATACGGTAAGTGAGGAGATAACAAGGCACATCCAGAATGGAAACACACATTATTATATCCATAAGAATCTGATGAAATCAAAACTTCTAAAGCGTGTAGTTAAATGGAAAATTTATAAGAAAATGATAAGGCCAGTGATGAGATAGGGGTGCGAGATATTTTTTTTATGAAGCTTTCACAGGTCTTAGAGGCCCATCGCTTTTGGTGTGAAACAAGGCTAAGTTAGTTTGTGCAATGCACAACAGGGCCCGACTCTGCGGGATACCGTGTTGGTGCGTAACCATGCTTAACCTGCTTTGTGTGTGAATGTTGTTGTTTTTGGTCTTGTTACTCCTTTAATGCGACCGTAATTCGAAGAGTGCCATTAATTTGATCCCCAATGGTAAAAGAAGACCGGGACCCAGTACCGACCACCCAGGGAATTAGAAAAATTTACGATCCTGGGGAGATCCGAACCAGGAAGCGTTTGGACTATTACTCCAAAGCTTGGCTCTCTACCACTGAGCTATCACCGCCCTATAGGGGTGCAAGATATGGTCTTTAATAATAAGCGATCAAACAAAAAAGCCATACTGAGGATTATATGGGGCTTTCTGCAGGATAGGAACTGTCAACGGCGAAGAATAAATGCGGAATTAGACTTATTTATATATGGTGCATATATAGTGAGTTTTGTGAAAGCCCCGAGACTGAGGTGGTTGGGTTATGTTGAGCTGATGGAGAATGACAGGAATATAAAAAGTGTAATGGAATGGAGACCAGACTACGGAAGGACAAGGGAGATATGGCTGGATGGCGTTCAACGATAACTGAGAACCCTAAGGTGGGTAACTGTAGACGAGTTGCACAGGACAAAGCAAGGTGAAACAAAGTGGTAACTAAGGCTAACATCCACAAAGGATTGTAATGTCGGTTAAGTAAGTAAATTAAGTATGTAAACACTAGTAGAATCCGGTGCCGTGGTGCAGCGGTTAGTGCGTTGGACTGTTGCGCTGACGTACCTGAGTTAGATTAGATCCTAGGTACAATCACAACAGTTTCTTGTACGGCAATAGAAAGCCACCTATTTACTTTTTCCAGGAGAACCTTCTCCGGCCAAGTAGAGAAAGGCATTTCCGGTGGTTGGGAGATCGCGTTAAATAGTAGGTCCCTTGTAATTTACACTCATGCCAGCAACATACCGCGTTAAATAGCAGGTCCTCCATATTTGTGTACACTAATTTACACTCACGCCACAAATATACCTCGGTGAATAGTAGGTCTGCCACATTTGTCTACAATTTACAATTACGCCAGTACAGGGTCACCACACTCTCCTGGTAGTCAAAGGAGTGTAGGTTACACTCCACGTTTTGTATGATTTTATGAAAAATAATAAACAAACTGTGTCCAAATATCTCTGTAATGAGTCCAGCATTTTCTACTTTCTTATACGCGGTGTGTTCAGTTGAAACCCATCTTTGCGTTATAAAATATTTATTGAACAATTTAATTACAAATAATTACCGTCAGAGTTAAGGCACCTATCCCATTGTTTTACTAACCGATGCATGCTCATAGAATTCTTGTGGCTGCTGGTTGAAGAAGTCTTCCACAGCTATCTGTCCTTCTGCGTTAACCTCAAAATGCCAACACTCTAACGCCTTCTTCAGCGGTCCAAAATTATGGAAATCGTAAAGCGATAGATCCAGGCTATAGGAAGGATGCTCTAAAACCCTCCATTTCTTTCGTGGAAGATTTTCTTTTACCACATTAGCCACATGAGACCTAGCATTGTCGTGACACGTGTAAGTTTTCCTGGACGTTTCTTTCTTATTGCTTGATGAAGTTTGTACAAAGTTTCTGTTGTGGCGTTCACCTGCCGCAGAATGAAGCCGTTTCTTTTCGTATAGTAGCAAATCTATTTCTGCCTTTGAATACACAACAGTTGTGCAGATTTCTAGTGGACTGTATGTAAGCGGCACCGATACAAATAAGGCATTAGATTATACGACGATATCCGACAGAATTGGTACGAAACAACAGACGAATTACTTCTCTTCACGTAGGAAAAAACGGTACTTGTCAACTACTAAAAAAAAAACAAAAACAACAAGCGCGCCTCTCGCCAACGAGATTTTAATCGCGCTATAGATTGGAGCGCCACGCCGCGGCCGTCGTGCTCAAATTCGTGAAAGGCGCGCGCCAACAGTTTCATTGTACAGATTTACTGACATTTACTCCATGTTCCTTAAACTCTATCAACAAGGGTCCTTCATGGTCGAACAAAAATGTTAACATCATCTAGCCTGCAGAAGGTTGTGCTTTAAACTTCTTTGGTGGTGGTGAACTTGAATGTTTCCACTGCATCGACGATAACTTACTGGTTGGCTCGTAGTATTGGCACCAAGTTTTGTCGCCAGCAATTATTGATAGAAGAAAGTGATCACTATTTTGCGTATAGTCTGTGAGCTGTTGCAGTAATAAGCTCATTCGCAAGCATTTTTGTTCATTAAACAAGAGACGAGCAATCCATTGCTAACAAAATTTGGTGTAACTCAGATTACGAACAAACTATGGACAGATCCTACACTCGCACCAACAATTTCTGAAATTTCTCTAATTGAAATTCGACGATTTTCTCTAATAAGACCTTCCACACATGCCATATTGTTTTCCGTTAATGCAGTACACCGTGCACCTGGTCCCGGTTCATCCATAGTCCCCTCATTTCCATTCTTAAATTTTCGGCACCATTCCTTCACAGTTGGGTACGCAATACATGTATTCCCATACACTGCTTGCATTCGCGTATGAATCTGTAATGGCTGCACACTCTCAGCGCATAAAAATTGTAAGACCGCAAGCTGATCAAACTTGGACGGATTTTCAACAACAAACGCCATTTCAAAATCGAAGTTTTAAAAGAATAAAATTCAAACGCTGGAAACTTATTAATGTGTTGCTTACAAACACTACGAACATTAATAAACGTCATATGAATTATTGTATTTGTTTTCAAGGCTAAGTTGATCAAAGACGGGTTTCAGTTGAATAAACCTCGTATGTACTTACAGTTTGCTAGATTATTCAAGTATATTAGAATAAGAATCAAAACAACTTTTAAGTGTTCATATTTTAGTTTAGTGTAATATTCGAAACCAGACTAAAATTTCAGTTCCCCGTACGATAAATATCTTGCGTATAACAACGTTTAATTTATGGAAAATAAATACTTATACCTAGGGACCGCGGTGGTCGAGTGCGAGAACGCATTGACCACTCGAGGTCACACTAAATGCAGTTGCTCCGTTGGGGCGATCGAATCCCGACTGGGGCAACCGCATTTGGTTAGTTAAGTTTAGGGTGCATGTTGCATGAATGTTTAGTATGTAAGGGACGCCCGCACCCCCCTGAAGTAAT
>JABXWE010003412.1:0-44144 GCA_014611495.1 Limonius californicus | reverse complement strand
AGAGAAATTCATCTTCTTAATCCGAAAACGACATAAATAATGGCATCTTCTACTACTAGTAGTGGAAAAAATATATTAATAGAAATATTAGAAATAAGCACGCAAAAAATGTAAAAATGATTAATATTAAACATTTATAAGATTTTATTTTTCTAATGTACACTCTTAAAGAAATACATATTTTTATCTTGTGCCAAATCAAGCATAAAAATTATAAAACTATCACGCCTTTAATGGAAGTTTTTAAATTACCCGCCTTAAGTTACTTGCTTTCAATATGGCCGCCTCACAAAATCTAGCTATTGAAACATCAAAGGCGCCGCCGAGAGTGTCGCTTCTGTATCCGTAGGTATTTATTCTGTGATCAAATCAATTCTTTGGTCAATAGAAATCTGTACCTATAGTGGTTTTGCAATTAATAGCGGGCTACAGGATTAAATTGAATAGGACAACAGAAATACTGTCTCTCCCTTTCTGTTCCATTACTTATAGGCGAACTTTAAATACGTCCCAACTATTTCGCCTAACCATAAGTTAACGAAACAGAAGATGAAGCTTCGTAAGTAAAAGAAAGATGCGGATATACTCGTTTACCTATTTACAACCGGTCTAGGTACCGCTTTTAGGCCGGTTGTAAATAGGTAAACGAGTATATCCGCATCTTTCTTTTACTTAGGAAACTTCATCTCCCATTTCGGTAAATCATGGATTGGCGAATTACTTGGAGCGTATTAAAACTCGCATATAAGTAATATAACCGAAAGGGAAAGCAAGTATTTTTGTTGTCCCATTTTATTTAATTCTGTAGCCTGCTATCAACTATGGAACCACTATACCTCGGTCACCTTATCTCAAGCATGCTGTACACATAGAACCAGACAATATTATTATAGAAGTGAACAGCATACTTAAAGTAATTTAAATACAGGATAAATTTGAAGTAATCTCTTCGGGGTTTACACTGCGCCGTAGTAGGATGCTGACGTTTCGCTAACCGTTGCAGGCGATAGTATTACACGCTACGGTTAGTAAAACGCAAACCGCAGAAGTCTGAATCTTTACATGAAACAAACTTATTTACATAATTTTTAAGGATAGAGATTGGGGTATGTAGTGTGGCCTGTTGATGTCCTTTTTTATTTAATACAATTGTATTCATTAACGTTATTTGTGCGAGAATAACATAACTTACACTAATTTACTATACTTGCGCCCATTCATGTGTTGTATGTCAAAATAACGTATTTACCATAGCTTTCTAATAGGCAAAGCGATGGAACTACAAGGCCTATGAAAACTTCATAATAATATTTTATTATTTATAAAATTGGACTTGTATTTAAAACATTCGTGGCGGATTAATAGACAGCTCAATTAACAAGCACATTATGTTAATGTCAAGTGTCGTAGAGAATTACTTTGAACCTAATAAATGTATAACAACTTGTCTTTTTATTTTTAAGCTTAGGAAATAGCATTGGAAACCAGCTTTAAGATTTTTTATAGGGGCATGTAATGGAAGATTCTATTCATACAAATATCTTCTTTAGTTGCATTGCAAATTATTTAGTATATTAAATTATTCACACGATCTATTCTGTGTCGCGCTCGTTATCGAATACTACAAATTAAATTTCAAATGTTAGGCGTAAGTTGTTGGTCTGCTGACTATTTAAGTGAACACTTCAGTGGAAACATGATTTAGTCATAAATATTAAATGCTATTGGACAAAAACCTTTGTTTGACAGCTGCCAAATGACAGAACTCTAGTTTCCATTAGCCCACTGTTTTATTATTTCATGTCTTACCGTTAACCGTAATTCAATATTGTATTGAAAGGAAAAGGACAATGTGTTCAGTGAAAAACCCCATGTTGCTTTTTCTGACTGAAACATTTACTTTTACTATGAGGAATACATACAAAAACCACAAAATCGTCAGCTCTTCAACGGAAGGGTTCGTATTAAAGAACAAAATTGTCGAATATGTGAAAAAGTAAGGGATCTTGAGACGCTGCAGACGGGGTTATTATTCGTCTTTTCAGTGAAAGTCAGCGCATTTATTATATGTTTCCCAGAAAAGCTAGTGTGTGCTAGAGCGCGAAGAGCGTTGTGTACTTCCGCATCCGGCGAACAGGACGCCCCTGGTGGTGACCAAACGGAACACATGAGCATTCTCTAAATAAAGCGGACATCGCTCAAAATCATATTTCCGTCTCCTGCTGCATTGTTGTTTCGACTTGAGGCTAATCGACAATGTCGCATTTTCAGCGGAAAACGAGAAATTTCCCGAAAAAACATATGTGGTTCGCCAATGGTTGGAATTGTAAATGTGCGCATGGTTTGCCATAATTGTGGTGATTTATTCTAAAAGCATATCATTGTATTACTGGAACGTTAAAAACCAAGTACTTGCTGGCAGAGCAAAATGTGTACGCATTTTTAATGCATTAGTCCGACGAGGGTATGTACTCGTATGTATTAATAATACATATCGTGTGCAGTTTTTAGCCATGAATATTTTACTAGCGACATCATGTGTGGATTATCAGCTCTGCAGATTCAACAAAATTTTAGAATATGAAACCCTTGCATTTTCCGACCTGACAATAATAACTTCTGTTTTAAATAAAATTTTTTTCAACTAAAGGCGTTGAATTGCAAATAACATGAGGGTGAAACAACCATGCGATTATTTGTAAGTGTAACACTTATTGTAGTAGAGTTATCTTTAGTTGGATACGTTGCTGATGTACATCTATACCACAGAATAAATTAAAGGGCGCTTTTAATAACTAGCTGTTTTATGACGCCCTCGGAATATCTTCGTTGCTGCTCTAGCTTCAGAAAATTTTAATTTCACGGAGTTTGCGTTTATGCTAATCCGACGTTTTGTCAGTAGTTGCAGTGTAACAGCGTCGCTGTTAGAGTTATTACGCTATTAAAGCTATCTGTAATTTAATAACGATTTCAAATTACGTATTACCTTACGTTAACCTGAATGTATTGTTACTTCTAATTTAAAAATGACAGAATAAGGTTTCTTAAAATTGTTATTTATTGTAGGTGTAAAGAAAGTAAAATATTATTTTAATATTCCATACCGAAGAAAATATTTTTTAGGACGAAGCAAATACCTACGTCGTAATTATCTGTCTAGATTATTACATAAGCAGTTATATTTACACAGAATTAATTAAGAAATATTGAAGTCGCGGCAACATTAGAACTCCTGGTTTATTAGAATTATTTCTGTTTAAAAATAATAAAGCTTAAATAACAAGAAAATATCAGGAAATAATAGTTACTGCTTCTCAATGCCTAAAATTGCATTTAGATTCAAATATTACAGCTAATGTAGCCCCCGAACGCTACAGGCTTTTGCATATGAAATCACAAAATGTATTTACTTTTACAAAATTCAACATGTGCCCACTCGTTTTTTTTAACATTGCGTACATAAGTTGTCATTTTGCTGGATAAACTTAAACTTAAGTTTGACTGCTATGCTGGTGAATCGTCAATATTATGACAAATCTGGCAAACATCAATTAAGCTTAAAGGAAACACTACAGAAGTAATTAGTTTATCAAGAGAAAATTTTATTCAAATGTGCCCTAAAGGCGATTAATTGATTAATCAAATAATGCACAACATAGTTACGCAATCAGCTGCCAAAATATTAGTGTTGTTAATATACCACAAATAAAATAAAGGTATGAATGTTTCAATTACTAAAAATCTATTTAATGTTCATTCATACAACGTCTTAGTATAATTGCAAGTAATTAACAAACCATTACTTACTAATACGAATTTAAGTCTAGTGAACCTGTGGGCTATGTCCTATAATCTATTTGGCTTTAAAAAAATGACAACTCCGCCTAGAGAGGCTGATAGATGAATTGAGTAGTCCAATTAGTCCCTCCTGTCGGTCCCAAGCCCGGATAAAGAAGGAGTAAATCTGTAAATCAGGCCAGTAACTTATCTGCAGACGTAACAATAATACAATATGCTCACACAACCGGTAGAATAGCCTCGGATGATGGACACATAACAAAGACGATGAACAATTAGAATAAGAATAAACACTATGAGAATAGCCACATGCAATATAAAAGGATTCAATAATGAAGATCAGGTAACTATAGAAAATACACCGAGAAAAAATATAGAAATATGTGTTCAAGAACCAAAACAGATAAGAAAGGGCCAGAAAGAATATAATGACCATCTACTGATGTACAGTGAAGTGAATAAAGAAATTAGAGCCAAGGCAAGAGCAGGAATACTAATCCATAAAAAATACAAAGACCAAATAGAGAAATGCAAATATATACCTACCTATTAAAAACAATATTAGCAATAGGACCATCGCAAATTAAACATTATATCTACACACAGATCATAAAACTGCAAGTCCAAACTAGAAAGAGATACCTTCTACGAAAAGTTAAAGAACTATAGATCCAATATCCAATGAAGAATTAACGACAGTAATGGGAGATTTCAATGCCCGAGTCAGAAATGAAGCTGTTCCTAATGTTAAACAATATTTTCCCGAAGAAATCATAAATGATAATAGAGACCTCATGACCAATTTCTGCACGTAAAATAAACTCAAAGCCAATAATACCTTCTTCAAGCATAAACTTCAATACCAATACATGTTTTAAAACATGAGAGCATAAAACATAATGATTGATTATATTATAACTAATAGAAATATACACACGCTTCAAGTCTTGAATGTGGGGACACTGAATTTGGCAGATGTGAGTAGTGACCGTGCCTTGAAGAATATTAAACAATAAGAAATGAGACAAAATCATTAGTCAGATTATTGAAGGAAGAACACTGGGAAATATTCTGCAAACGTATGGAAAGCGATTGCTACGGACTACAAATGCAGATATGAAGAATGATGAGACAGCAAAGAAAATAAGCGAATGAGCTAGTCGAGGTAAACCAGATAGAAGAAAAAACATGGATAGAGTACTTGAAATAATTATTTAAAGAAGACAGCAATGTCACAGAAATGAGCAAAACAGATATTGTAGATATTGTATGACCTAACAATAACCTCTGCCGATATGGAAGATGCATTAAAACTCCCGAAGAGTAGAAAATCACCAGGAGAACATAAAATAGCTAATGAATTATTGAGATATGGTGGTAAATATATAATAAAAAAATCATAACTCAAAACAGAATACTTGACAAATGAAAAATATCCTAGTGAGTACTTCTACCACAATTTTCTGGTGCGCGGCACAAAAAATAACATTTCCAAAAATTTTTGTTATTCAGCTTAATGTAAACTATTTCTTAATTGATGAAATATACCCGAGTACGAAATTAAAATAATTTATATGAATAGAGCGCGATATCTAAATTGTATACGATTTATTTCATTTAAGGGGATCGACAATGTAGATACTTTAAAGAATAAATAGCTACGATAGTTGTTTTAAAATAATATTCAAGAATAGGATTCTAGTTAACTGTATGAAGCTTTATTTTTAACAGGAACAAGTAAAGACATTTTCTTTAACGGTCTGTTACAGGTCACTCTTAAAATAAACAGTTTTACAATGAGCGACCATTCACTGCTTCTAATATCCTCCGACGTACACTAATATTTGTTATTGTTTAATATATTCATGGACCTTGTCCTCAGAATTAATCGACATCATCCAGCTGCAAGTCAGTCAGCGGTTGAGAATTTTTAAATTTTTACAGTATTTATGATCTCACAAAATACATACATACATACATCATCCAGCGGTTGAGACGCTTAGCGTTTAATATATAAATGCTCCCCACTCTCTCTCTTTCTCTCTCTCTTTCCGTCTCTCTTGCTCTCTCTCTCTCTCTCTCTCTCTCTTACCACATCTATATCTTGTTGCCATTAGTCAAACTATCCTTTCTAGTAATTTTTCATTGTAGTTCATTTCCAAACAGCGATAATTCCTGAATCAAAAAATAAATTCTACAAATTCCTATAATAAATTCTAAGAGGGTTACACATACGTTTTCGCAAACTTGGTTTATTTTGCACTTAGGGCTTTAGTAGAATGCTGTGCATATAAATCGTTTAGAGATTTAGGAAATATAAGGCTGCAAATGTCCCTATCCCTGCGATGATATTTTTGTATTACAAAGTATAGCAAGTAAAAATAGTTATGGGCAGTAAAGGAAATGTGGTGCAAAATAGAACATTTCCGTGTACGAACAAATGGAGTTTATTAGCCAAGAGTGCAATAGAGGCAGTTGAGAGCAACGGCGTAATTTCATATTGTCTGCAGGTTTCCTCCTCTGAATTCTGGGAACGTAACAAAATCGCTTGTTTCTTGGAGCGTTCTTGGTTGTCGCGTAAATATTTACCTTGACATCGCGCAAAATTTTGATTGTTTTGCATCAAGGAGAGAGTAAACAAATAACACCGAAAAATGTTGTTTAGGAATTTGATTTCCTGTTCATATAGTATCAGGCAAACTGCGAAAAGTATGTTTCCAAGCCTCTGTTGTAAGTCGTTAAAAAGCACTTGCTCGTTTTCAAACTCGTTACTGTACACATCAAATTGATAACACAATGTCATATTCCCTTGGAATTTTATGACTGCAGAAAATTGCTTTTCGTTATAGAAGAGTGGCTGTTTAAAAGTTCGACAAAACACATCAACATCAGAATAATAATTTACGATGCGACAAAATCAGATCCATATTTTTGTCTAGCCTTTCAAGGGTCCTTTTTCACCTCATACTTTATTTATAAATACATTCAATATGGATACTGAACTTGATACCATACGTAATTAGAGCCATGAAGATAATTAACCGCGTTATCTAGTTGTTTTCATTACCTTTACTGCCTCTATCAACGCCGCAGCAAATTGAATTTATATTCGATAAAGATTAAAGGCAATTTGTGGCATTAATTTCGGACTGAAGGTTAAGTATGTAAATGAGGCTAAATTCTAATATAATAAAATTCCTCACGGAAATTTCGGAAGACAAGTTTTTAAACGAATTTTCGGACGGGTTCGAGATTTATGCGAAAGCAGATTTACTACGAGATCTTGATGGCCGAAAGTCAAGGGTCATTTGCGACAAACTGTCCTTTCCACTTTGAATATCGACTCTATATTTCCTTCCTACAACGCTTTATAGATATTTCAGTTTCATTTTCTAGCTGAATGACGTGCAATTTTATATAACGGGGCTCTCGACGTAATATTACTTTCATGTTTTGCATGTCAAGAACACACAAACATTCCTGATTAAATTTTCTTAAAATACATTAAACCCGAAATTGTGTTGAGGAAACGCCGAAATAAACTTTAAAATGTTTTTTCGTTTCTTCGACAATTCCACGTTTTTGCCTACTTACAAACACTCCGCGCCAGATGGATTGTATTTCGAGCGGGCTAATAATTTAGCACAAGAAGTTCAACATGGCTTAAACAGTATAGTCGGAGCCAATAAGTTTCGGAAATTAGACGTAGCGGAAGTGAGGCGGGAGCCGAGGTAAGCCGCATTGTTTAGGGAAACTGACCGGAAGGAGCCATCAGGCAACCGGATCCAGCGAGTACTGGATTACCGGAGAATGTTCTTATACGCTGATTTCGAACAAAATGGGACTTAGAAATGTGCTGCAGACAGTTTGGAATTCCTTCTGCAGTAGTTGCTGAAACAATTATTTCGGTTTGTACGCAAGTTCCCAAAGTGAATTTTCGCGGCAGTCTTACACGCTTACACTTAATCTTTCTGCTTGAATGGAAAACAACGGCAGAGGTTCTCTCGGGCGTGATTTTTTGCTCTTAATGGAAGTCTAATTATCAAGCTACCACACTTTTTTAGTGCACTGACTGTACCGATAGACTATATTATAATGAAACACTCAGCCGAACTTTTGTTGTGCAACCGTGCTTCACAACTTTTCGTTTAGCTTTTATTAAAGTTTTTGTCAAACTAATTTAATTTTCCGCATTACACGCTGAATAGTACCAATGTCGAGCTTTTATTTGTCACAGTAATTATTATGAGCCCGAGAATTTTTAATTCAGTATGCTTACAACACATTTCTGAGTTGAAAATTAAAGTTTTCAGTATTCCTCTTCTGTTAACATTTTTGTACTTCTATCATTAGAGAGAAGCATTTATGTGGCGCAGGGTTTATAAACAACGAAATATGTTTTTCTATAATGTAAGAAAGCGGTTGACGTAACTTATCGAATTCGTTATACTTATACATGGTGTCTCGTATGTCGGAGCACGTCACGATTTTATCAGTAGTAATTGTAAACTTCAACAAAAACTTTCTCATCTTAAGGAACTTTTAGTATGCAACGACTATTTTTAAATGTTGTGATACAGTTTCTAAGTTCTATCGCTCTCAAAAAGATTTCATTTCAACTATGTTTATATATTTCATTTTTTTCATTTCATTTATTGGTCTATTACTTATTAAAGAATAACTGACCTGCAATGTTGATCTACTTTGAAAGATATTGTTTGGATTAGATATAGTACCAGATGAATCGTAGTTCTTTTCTCACACCTCTAAGGTTTGCCTCACGAATTCTGGGGGAAGCAAAAATTCCCAAATAAGCACCCCCAACCAAAACGACATTGTTTGTAGCTACATTTAATATATAAACTATGCAATCCAGCTATCAACTAGAAGAACTATCACACATTAAACGGGACGTAGTAGGCCCAAGCATAACAAGACGACCAGAACAACAAACAAGTGTCACACTTAAATCCGAACACCTCTTATATTTAAACTACTAGAAACAAACACACACCTGGAAGGCGTAAGCAAACTCGTAAATAAAAGAATCAAAGATCGAGTCGTAAAAATGAACTCCGTATCACCTATCGTCATCTATGTAGTCTTGAAGATATCAAAAAAGATATAGTCTCCAGGTTATCCAAGTGTATGCCTCCACTAGTACTTCAGAAGACATCGAAATCGAACAACTATATGAAGGCATAACAGCAGCACGAAAGGCAGAAAAAGAACGATATGCGATCAGTATCGGCGATTTCAGTGCCAAAGTGGGAAGTATCAATACCGACGACATCCCAAACAGGGAACATTTTGGTCTCAGCATAACAAATTAAAGAGGAGAAGCTACGATAAATTATCTCCATCGGGAAGAATTATTTTGCATGAACACATTTTTTGAGAAACCAACAAACCGAAGACGAACCTGGAGAAGTCCCGACTCCAAGACTAAAAACGAAATTGCCTACATTATCAGTAGTAAAAATATATGCTCTCAGATGTTACAGGCTTAAATAAAATTGATTTAATAAGCGATCATAGATTTATTAGAGCAAAAGTTATTATCAACACTAAAATTGAGAGAAATAAATTTATACACTCGCAGAAATTTGCAACGCTAATGGAACTAAGACAACATAAAGAGAAATACTAAAAAGAACTTACCAAAAAACTTCTGCCGAAAACCAAACTAAATACGATGGGAATAAACGAGTTGGAAGACAAGATTCGATCAGACATTAAAACGGTTACAAGATAGATATGTCTCACTAAGAAACAAAAGAACAGCAAAATATCACCTCAAACTAGAGGATTAATGGAAGAACCAAAAAGTATGAAAAAAAGCACACCTGAATACACCCAATTAAACGAACAAATCAGAAAAATATAAGAAAAGACATCAAAAACATAACACAGAACTCGTAAAAACAGTAATCGAAAACAACGAAATATGAAAATTATAAGATCCACCAATTCAATAGGAAGAACACAAATGCACCAGTTGAAAAATGAAAACGGAGACATAGTACAAGAAAGAAGCGAACTCGTACACACAGCTGAAAACTTTTCTGAACATTTATATTCTTCAGTAAATCCAAGACCAATTAACCTGCATCCCATTGACGTTACAAATGCCAGGTCAGAAGACATACCCGAAATGAAAAACGGTCGCGCCCCTGGTGAAGATGGTACCACTTGAGAAATGTTGCAATTACGAGAAGCAGCAGCCCTAGAAGCTATAAATGTTCTTTTGAATAAATGCCTTCAAAATGGAAAAATTCCCGACAGGAGGAGCAACGCACAAGTCATCCTGCTACATAAAAAAGGCGATAAATTAAAAATCGAAAACTATCGACCTTCCACATCCATACAAGCTATTCACAACAATCATTACCAATAAACTAAATAACATTGACAGTTATCAATCGCCAGAACACGCTGGTTTTCGCAAAGGATATGGCACAGCTGAACAGATACAATACATCAGAACATTAATCGAAAAATGCAAAGAATATAATATACGGATACAATTAGCATTCGTACGGAAAAGCAACACTACAAGTAAAAATCCATGAGAATCTAGCAATCCGACCGATAGCTGTCAAGCGAGGAGTGAGACAGGGAGATCATATATCCCCGAAACTTTTCACATTGTAATTGGAAGAAGTATTTAAGCAACTCAGCTGGGATCATAAAGGTGTTGATATTGATGGTCTATACCTCGATCACCTCCACTTCGCGGACGACATCGTGTTAATTAGCAACAACTTAGAAGAGCTACAGGGAATGCTTTAGGAACTAAAAACAGCTACAGAGAAAATATGCTTAACAATGCATCTAGCAAAGACCAAAATTCTTACTACAGACGAAACACCGACTCAGGTGGGAGATCAAATAATCGAAAGAGTAGAAGAGTATATCTATCTAGGACACCAAATAAAACTGGGCATAGAAAACCAACAAGCTGAAATTAACAGAAGGGTCCGAATAACTTGGGCCGCTACTGGAAACTACTCAACACCGTACTTAAAAACTGTAAAATTCCCATCAATTTGAAAACTAATGTCTTTAACGTTTGCATCCTCCCAGGCTTTACATATGGATTAGAGACAACAACTTTAACAAATAAAGCTTATAACAAACTTCGCACAACACAACGTGCAATAGAACCACTCATGCTGGGTGTTAGACTTCGGAATCGCAGACGAAACGACGGACGGAAGTGGAGGATGTGATAAAAAATGTCGTCACCGCAAAATGGTCTTGGGCAGGGCACATTGCCAGGCAGAATAGCACATGCTGGACAAGATATATTATGCAGTGGAGACCAAGACTGCATAAGAGGAGTGTGGGACGACCCCCCAAAAGATGGATGGACGACATCAGAGAGATGGCAGGTTTTAAACTGGTATCAAAAGGTCATAGACAAAGAGGAATGGCAAAGAAATGAGGATGCTTATATCGAGGAGTGGATGTCAAAGGGCTGTTAAAGAAGAAGAAGAAGAAGAAGAAGAAGAAGAAGAAGTTGTTTTAGATAGATCCCTTACTATGTAATATGTACGAAAGGTCTGATGAAGCTATATTTCCTGAATTTTTATTTTTCTATGATACGTAAGAACGTTTGCAAACTGAAATGTTTATTGTATATACATTTATTTGTGGAATCATGTTACTGTATGTAAAATTTTAACTACCTTTTTAAACTCTTACTAACACTATTTTTTCACTACGAATTATCAATCTTGCTGAAGGCGTATCCCTATCTTCTGATCGTGAAATGCCGTTGGTGTGTTTCTAGATGCAAATAGCTTTTAATCTGAACACACTTCTTCACGTCATAGATAGTGATGGATGTATCTCGAATGCAATCATTCGAAATATTCTATTATGTATATATCTCGAGATACAAATAATTCATTCGAATGATAAAAACTTGAATATGTGCCCAGCGACGCGCGCATCTCGATTGAAATAATTCAAAATTCGATTATGCATGTATCTCGAAATACGAGTAATTCATTCGAATGATAAAAACTCGAATACATTGAATAAAATAATTTGAAATATTAGGTCATGCATGCATCATGGAGAAGTTAATAATTCATTCAAATGATCAAAACTTCTCGAAAATGTTCGTAGCGACGCGCTCATCTCGAATGAAATAATTCGAAATATTCGATTATGCGAGAATCACCGAGATGCTATTAACTCGAATGATCAAATCTTCTGGGATTACTTCTGTTCCATTGTTCGACTGGTAATCGAACTATCTTTTGTGTCGGTATATACTTCGAATGAATTTGTAGTTCGAAAAGATACTGAAAAATATACTGCAAAGTAACATATTTGACTTGTTTTGTGCGATGGGGTTGCATGTGGAGCTGAGTTAGCAAAATAAATTTATATAATTTCCATACTTAAATTCAAATATATAAATAGTAGAATCGAAAACAAAAAAGAAGCAATTAGATATAAGAGCGGTAGTGCCATGGAGTTATCATTCGAGGGGCGGGATGCTAGACATCTTCGAAACGCGCGCGCGTTTTTGATTCGAATGATTAATTCGAATGAATTCTCGATTATTAAAATCATTCAAATACGAATCACTCGCTTATTGAAATACGATTATGCTCATCAGTAGTCACAGATCCCCAATTCTAGAATACCTATATTCCATCTGAAATTATTGTTTATTTACATTGTTTTTCCGCAAATCATGAGCAGTTGGTGGCAGAAGGTGGAATTTCTTAAAATCGTCTAAATGTGATTACAGCATTAAACTCTCAAGTAGCGAATATTAGTTACACTATATTATTGTTAAAATATGCCCTCAAACTTTTAATAGTTCATATATCATTCTCCTCAATATATTCTTAGTTAAAAATCGTTGTATTGTGTGTATTCCGGCTGTTAATTTCCTATTTTTTATTTAAATATTAACATTAATTGGTTCATTAGTCACTTTTCTAGGATGTGAATGATTTTGTTCTGTAAAAGTAACTAAATAACATGACGTAGAACGGATGCCAGTAACATGTCACAATAACCGAAAACAAGAAACTTTTTGACACCTACAGAATCAAAGCCATATTTACATAAAATGTAAATTATAAACATGGTTCATGTGTTGGGGTGAGCTGGAAGGTTGCCTTTTCAACTAAACGAATTTTATGCTAAACTCATTTGGGGGGCACGAAGAGTCAATATTGATGTACTTTTTAGGTAGTTATTTAAGTTAGGTTTACGGCATCACTGCTAATGTTGTCTGTTTTAGGAATATTTGCGTTTAAAATACTGTAGCTGTTGTATTGTACTGTAATCAGATTAAATTATTTTAGTTACATATACTGATAACTTTTGATTTACATCGCGTTATCTTGCACTACTTTTGTTAACAAACATTACAAAATGCAATTTACAATAATGTAAAAACATTTAAACAATATATTTTTATGATTCTAATTAGTTCAGCAAATGAAGCAGTTAAGTTCAATTATGTTTTGTTCTTATAATTTTATATATAGTATATTGTTGTTTAATTGCATCCTTGTGCTGCAAAACAATAATTAATATATGATAAAGTTTATGTAACGATAACAAAAAATGTATGGGAACAGTTTAAGATTGGAAATAATATAAAAAGTAGGTAACACACAATAGATAGCATAGACCACTATAAATTACTATACAACCTGAAAATTGATTAGAGTACTGTAGTGCGCGTGGCACTATATTTATCAGGTAGCTTGTATGTTTTTGTTATTATTTACTAGTTACGATATTTCTCTGTTTTTTGTATACACACAAATAAATTAGTCTCTCCAAATTAATAGTTTTATTCAAAGATATTTGGTGTTAGGGCTTACCAAAGGCCCTAGCATCATACTTGGTGACCCCGATCAATCAGCTGACTTTCTGGAATAAACTATAAAGACATATTTTAAAATAGGAAAAAATGTTTCAGATGTTCTAACTCGGCCAGTCAACTGGATGTGCAGCTTTAGATAAAAATACAGAAAAAAAAATGGAATAATTTTATCAAAAATTAGGTTAGACTAAGCAAGTTACAGGTAAAAGCAATGCAGTTAAAATTAAAAATTACCAGGAATCCGAAAACACTTGAAGTAGCGATTGCCAGTAGTGTGAATGTTACCAAGGGTTTTGTTTCTGGTTATACCAGGCCCACAAAGTTAAGTTACTAAGTTGCAAACCTTAAGGAAGATAACTTTCAACATTCTGTTCAATTTTAACCAAGAGAGCATTATAAGGTAAAGACCAACCTGTAGCTTGTCTGCCTTTACAAGCATTTACTCTAGAAGTTTGAGCAATATTTGTTCGTAGGCCCTGCCTGCCTATATCACACTATGTCAGTGTTCTATTCCCTCTGAAGATGCAAGCTGCAATGTCTTGAGAAAACGCTAGTTTGTGTGGGTTCACAAACAGCTAACAGGCATAAGCCGATTAAGTATTATTGTCCTAGCAAACAAATTACATTAAGATCAAATTCTTGTCCGCCCCATGATTTACATAATCTAAGCACACGGTCCTGTTTAGACAGGCAGGGCCTACGAACAAATATTGCTCAGCCTTCTAGAGAAAATGCTAGTAAAGGCAGACAAGCTACAGGTGGGTCCTTACCTGATAATGCTGGGTGTAGTTCCCAAATGAGGACGCGGTCTAAGCCGAAAGTAAATTATAATATTGAATTGTGCGTTACTAACAAATGATAAATATGTGAGGTTAATGGAAGATGTGAACCGTGCCAAAGGAAGTTAGAAGAAAGTTCCACGAGATTATTGGTTGCTGCAACATTACGATATACTTGTAATAAGAAGCGGTGAAAATATAATTGTACCGATGAAAGAAACGGACTGAAGATGATTTATTTGAAGTGCTTTATGATACCCATCTTGCAATAGGACATGGAGGAAGCGATCGTATGGTTAACGAATTAAATAAAAAGTATAAAAATACAACACAAGGACAAATAAAACTGAAAAACTGCGAAGCATGCCAGCAGAACAAGAAGAATAAAAAGAAAGGAGTGGTAGTACAGTCAAGAGTTTCTCAGCATTTAAATAGTCGCTGTTTGGTGGATTTGATTGACTTATATAATTATAAATTCATCATGGTCTATCAGGACCACCTTATGAAATTTGTTGTGTTAAAGCCTGTGGAAACTAAACGCCCCGTGGAAGTTGCATGTTGTATTTTTGAAATATTTTGACTTCTTGGAGCTTCTAGCATTCTGCAATCGGACAGTGGTTGTGAGTTTTGGAATAAAATTGTGTACGGAAAGCCGAGGCACAAACAAAGCCAAGGCAGCGTAGAAAGAGAAAATCAGGATGTGGAAAACATGCTTACCACTTGGATGCAACAAAATGCCGATAGCGATAAAGAAAATGTTGAAAATGAAGATAATGATAATAGAGAAGACCGTGAGGAAATCAAAGAAATAAAATGCGTAATATGTTTAGAACTTTGCTCAGAGTGTTATTCGCTTTGCACTGACTGTTTAAAACCGGTTTATTTTAAATGTGCAATAGCAATATTGTTATATTCATTTGATTTTGCCATTTCATCTGAATTAAAGTTATATTTTAATCGCCGCTTCATAGGAATCAGCATTCTATTTTAATTATAATTCTTAATTCAATTGCTAAATTTTTTTTAAGATGCGTTATGGAAGGCCATTTTCGCAAAGCCTCTGAAGAGTTCTCTTTGTAGGCTGGATTTGCCGACAACAACATTGTTTGGGATTCTGTGTTGTTATAATTCCCGGTAGTCACACGTGTTATTTCGGTCCAGAATTGTTGCATAATATTTCGCAATGTGGTGTAATCTTTTTGGGAAATTCAGGTTCGCGTTGCGTTCCCTCGGGAGTCCGATTTAACATCTCTTTCAAGTACTGCAGGGGCGGCTTGGCTTTTCGATGGGTGTCCATCGCGTGATTTTCGTAACGCTGTTTTCACCGTGGGGTAAACAGAACAAGTGTCGGCTTTAAAGAAACACGCTGGAATTTTATCCCTGGAAAGGTAATTAATTGTAAAATTGCCGATCGCCTTTGGCGGATTAATATCGAGTCTATTTCCTGTCCCTCTGGTAATGCCGCTATTGTGATGAACGCATTGAAGGTTTGGGCCTTAAGAGTTGACCCCATTCGATCCAGTCTACAGGGGCGTACCCGTGGATATTTCCTGCTTCTTAAAAACACAAGAACACCCCCAAATTGTTCCTGCCTCTCTCGACTCCATTCACCGAAAGTCAAGGTAAAAGAACTACTTTTTTGTGTTGTGAAAAAAAAAACCTTTAACATGTATCACTTTGAAAATTCAAGGGATCGAATCCCCTTTTTTATGCAACAAAACGCGACTTTCAGTCGTCGTTCGCCTTTTTTTACTGTTAATTGTAAAAAGTAATTACATATTGTATTATTCTTGTAAACTCAGACGCCACTGGCCACGTAGATTTGTTTAAAGATTTTAAATGCCATAAGCCCCCCTTTTGAATGTTCAATTTAACCGTTTTTAGTAGTGAACTATAATATCACAATTTTTGTCATTTTTTTGTATCGTCATTTATTCTCAAAAGGTTAATTATATGTGTTTTGAAATTTATTACATCTTTTATTGCTGTATATTTTGTATTTGTGTGTGCATGAACTTTGCAAGCTTTCTAAACAGGAGGGAGGCACAATAAAGGTGAGTTCGATTCATGTAAGCTGCTGGCTTCTCGACCTTCCACGAGAACCTGCAATCAGCTGTGATTTGGAAGGTGGCTCCCGTTAATTTCGACATACCCTGTACACAACTACGAATTTTTCTTCCCCTAAATGATTTCCGTGAACCTCCCCTACTCCTATGAGCTAAGCTGTAGGTCTTTTTCCATCTATCCTGTTGCAGGTCGACGAAAAAACTCGTTTGGCCAGTAACAATATTTAATGAAGACGTCGATGGAATGGATCAAAATCGTCAATGTGTATTGTGCCACAGAAAAACATCTATAATAAATGAACGTAATGACGCTAAAGAAGGTTTATGTCAACAAGCGAAAAAGATGAAGGTTACTTCATATAAAAAAACCTTTCGGAAGCTATTGGTTCAACGGTTCATGTAAAAGTTCCTGACGTATACCGTTGAAAAGCAAATCCTAGGTCTATACTTGCATTGTACTACATGTTGCTGAAAATAATTGTTGTAAATTGTGCACAAGGAATGGTATAATCCAGGGGTTGGGAGGGATCGGTCCACTTGAGTAACCATAAGTGATGGCAGGCAAATAGGGCGGAGCACGTCATGGGACACTTCTAAGACTTTGTAAGATTAACTACGAAACAAATGATCCACGACATTTTGAGTCCGCTTCTATGGGAAGGGCATTTGGGGCTAGGAGGTAGCCAGACTCTCTACCCTCCATTCTTGTACTTGCTGGGATAATAGTAATAAGTACCAGCGAGCTATTGGGGTTGTGGTAGGTTCTAGTATACCAGGCTACAGATTCATTATTATACAATAAGTTTTGTGAAGCCAATCGAAATGCGACAACCAACAATTGGCTCTAAAAGCAAACCCCTGCAAAATTTTACAATATCTTGCTCATGTTACTAAGCAAATTGATTTTTTGACCTCTTAAGGATTATGGTTTCATCAATAACAATAATAAAACATAAGTGGTGAAATCAACCACCGAAACGGGACGACAAGGTATTTTTACGGAACATTACGCGGGTCGCTCGAAAAGACTTTTTTGATGAAACTAGGCGGGATCTATGGAAAGCCCTAGCGGGCCGCAGGTTGGCGGCCCCTGGTATAATCAAACAACTGTATGCAAGGTCTCGGTTTAGTGTTTGCGATGATAAACTTATATCCACATGAGCGGTTCCTTCCAAAGAGATATCACTGCGGGCAGTGGAAACTGCTCAGTCAACCAGCACAGGACAAGGCTTTAAAAACTGTGCTTGCACAAAAAAACTGTTTGTGCAGAAAGAATAATTTACTGTGCAATTGTAAGTATCATGGTAGCTGTCCATACACAAATAAATAGCAATAATATTATAATATGTCCTTATTGACAAAAAGTTGTATATATAATTATGTAATGTATTTCTGTTTGCGATAAGAATATTGTTTTAATTATTTTATATACGAGAATTTACCATTTACTTAATTTTTTTCGTAAAAATTTTATTCCAAAGATGTATTAATTTATGTTTATTCTTAAAGATTAATTATCCATTTTGTCAATTTGTTTATAGTTTTCTTTTATTAATTACTAACTACTGACACTTGTCTAATTCCTCAAGTTATAATCTTCGTCTCGTCTATTTATTTCATACTTTATCTTGTACAACTACGTTATTTTATAGAATATCTAGATAATATATGTAACAACTACTTAAAGTATCAAATAACAAAACTATTCTACAATTTAACTACCGTAGATTGGTGTTTTATGAAATAACTAGTTATTTAATGGAATACCGAAATTATACGTTTTAACGGTAACATATACATAGAACAAGCAGTAAACAGACTAGGAAAAGCACAGATATAGTGATAGTAATTCAAAAGTGTTTAGATGCTGTGCTACGCAGACGGTTAAGGTTTATTAGCAGACAACGAAGGAAAGTTATAAGAAGCCTTAAACGAACTCCAAAGGATACTGAACCAAAAGTGCAAGATCAAAACCAACAAGACAGGAAGAAAAATACTAATTTGCGGAAAGAGTGGTCACAGAAACATAAGAATAATAATGAAAACCTAAAAATAGAAGAAGTAAACGAGTTTTGTTGTTTGTGTAGTATCATAACTTCAGATGATAAATACAAATGAGAAACATTCAGTACAATCTAGAAAGCAAAAAGCGTACTATAAAGTTAAACATCTGATAGCATTCAAATATTACAGCACATAAAAGTAGGATATAACTAGAGAAAACATACATTTGGAGCACAGCTATTTACCGCTCAGAAACATGAACAATAGGAATGCGTAAAAAAATTAAAAGCATGGGGAATGTAATCCCATAGAAAAGTGATGAAAATAACATGGACAGGTAGAATAACAACGGAAGAAGTACTAAGAAGAATGCAGAAAGCCATGAGGGACCGTTAAAAACATATTTGAGGGAAGAGTGAATGGAAAAATCGCTAAAAGAAGACTAAGAAGAACTCAAGCGACTAACAGAAAAGCGTCAAGGATAAAAGTCTGCATCAAACCAATCAAATGATTGATGACACTGAGAGAGAGAAAGAATAATGCAAGCAACCGGAGACTTTTTATTGAAGGACTATATCCATTTGTTTTATGTAGGTTTGTTTTCTTTTCGTCTAATGTACCTCCACTTTGTTAGGAAAATTAACGCAGGACCCGATTCACACGCTAAAACACAAACACGTAACTGTTTATGTTGGGTTAGATAAACATCACTGCTATCTTGTTCAAATTGACTCCTGTTTTCCCTTATTTTTCTTCCATCCGTTGACTTTGAATCGAGTTTTTGCTTATTTTGCCCCGGAAGTAACCCTTTTTAAAGCTAATTACAGCCCATGGAGAACTGCAGGAACTTTTATATAAAACAGCCACCTCATTGAAGGTGCGAATTTCCCAACGGCATCGCAGTTTGTAATTGTATTTTAAATTTGCCGCTATTAATTAAATTTTATGTGGATGAAATGATTTCGTAATTACCAAAAACGACGACTCCAATTGAGGGCTGCAAACTTTAGGAAATGGCCCGGTGTTTCTCCGTGCTAATTAATTTTTAAAATATATTACTAAGCCCTGTGCTACATTTAGCTGGGTATAGAAAAATGGTATTTTAATTTCAGTTATTGATTATTCAATTTAGGGGATTAGTTTGCTGTTTAGTATATACTGTTTTAGTTAGGGATTGCAACAATCAAATGTACGTACAAACTTGCGTTCTACGTATTACAAATTAATTTAAATAAAATTAATATAAATATTGCTGCTGCAGTCGAATAATGTTCTTGTGATGTGAATGATTCTGTCTCCGGGAAGATTCTAGCGATTTTCATTTGCAGCAGTTTTGTAGCTGTTTTGCATTCCTGATTATGTCGTTTCTGGACGAACTCCAGTGTTGTTCATCCTCGGAACTGTTATTGCAGAAGCTATTGCAAAATATGGATGTACAACACGGACTCGATCTAAATGCGAATTGTGCACACATCATATTTGCTCTGCTCTTTTCCTAATAAAATTGCTGAACCTAGCGGGATGATGAAGCTGCTACACCTAAAGGATTTATTTATCGCGTGCTTCATTTGCGGCCGGGTTGATTGCGTTGTGTTTTGAATCGACCTCGCCCAAAGAACTCGTAATAATTACTGAAATTCCTTCAAGACAGCAGTTTTGCTCTTTAGACAGTGTATAATTTGTCAACCGAACTGTCATCTCACGCCAACCAACAAATTTACATAATTTAAAATGCTCCAAGTTTTTGCAGGGGGGATTTAAACACAACGACACCTTCAATAATTTAATTTATTCAAGTTTTCAGCATATTTCATGGGGTTTTGATTAAATTTTGCGTATAATAATAGATTTACATTGCTTTTGTAGCACTTAAGATAAAACGGGAATTTTGCAGAAGATTTGCTCTGCGGCACGTTCAATATATGAAAAATTGAAAGTCGTTAAAATGAAGAACGATTTTATAAGGACAAGTTAAATTTATGCTTCCCGCGGAAGCTTTTGCAATTTCATATCTAAGATGCAAAGTTAAAGGTCCATAGACATAAAGCTGAATACGATTTTTATTATGCTTTTGATCACGGCGCCCTTTAAAACTCTTGTTTGCCGTAATGAATAACGTGGGGAATGACTGTGTGGCCCACTTTTGTGAAACTCAAATAAAACTGTTCTCACTTTGATTTTATATCTGTGTGGGGTGCTGGGATAAAGCATTTTAAGCAAAGCCGTGTATAGAGGTCACGTTGCATTAACTTTATGTGACCATTTAAACTACATAGAATAAACCCCAAAATCGAGCTTAGAACGCAAACTACCGTGAATAGGGCTTTCGCAGTTTTAATTTCTTCTGTACACGAACAAGGTAAAAGCTCCGAAATAAAAGAAATTGGAACGCACGGAGTTAACGAATAGAAGGACATTGAAATGAATGTGTGTGTATAATAAATACATTTACTTTGCCTCGGGAAAAAGCTGATTCGGCGGCACAAAGGCGATTTACTATTTTCTTTCGTTTATCACTTTCATTTTAAGATGACTAAACTAGCGAGTATTCTGTCACTTCTAATAGTGACAAAACTATAATTCTAACAGGCTGTGCTAATTTTATGTTGGATTAGCAAGACGTTAAAAAATGGTTGGTTTTACAACCCGTTGCAGTGCCCTAGTAACACCACTTTCAGTCTCTAACAGTTTCGAGTTCTCCAAATGCATATATCTTTACGAGGGGTGACAAGTTTTTAAGGGAAACATCAAGTTTTAATATGTACAAAATGTAATGTAAA
Source organism: Limonius californicus (assembly GCA_014611495.1). Classification (NCBI taxonomy): domain Eukaryota; kingdom Metazoa; phylum Arthropoda; class Insecta; order Coleoptera; family Elateridae; genus Limonius; species Limonius californicus. The sequence continues at coordinate 22,852 of JABXWE010003412.1, read as the reverse complement.
TATTATCACTTCTGTCTTATAAATTATGTATTGTAAGGTTGGGAGACCACATTAACACTGTGCTTGTATGTTATTATGTCATTTTATTATTAGCTATTGAGATGATTTTAATAGTTTTATGTATACAATATTTTATACAAAATAACATGCGTGATTATTTTAGAAGCTGATTTGCGTAAGGTAGAACTATTACAGACATTTTTAACAGTACCGTATTATCAACCCCGGGAGCAAGCTGGCTTCCGGAAATACTATAATACCAGTGACCACATACAAGTTATAAGGAATCTCATAGAAAAAACTAGAGAGCATAATCTACCACTATATATGGGGTTTGTCGATTTTGCAAAAACCTTTGACACCATTGAAATAACGGCTATCCTAGATTCATTGCAAAACAGTCCCATTGATTATCGCGCGATAATGACTGTGAAATTATATACAACTACAAATTCTATAAAAATTTAAAAAGGAATATCACATGGTGGTAGCATATACCCAAATGTGGATACGTTGTGCTTTGAAGATATATTTCAAAAATGCAATTGGGATGTAAGGGAATAAACATAGACGGAAACACACTCAACCCATATACGTTTTCCTGATGGAATTATAACAATAAAGGACAAGTAGTCGATCTAGAATAAATGTTAACTGACCTATACAAAAGAGCAAACGAGAAGGGTTTAAAACTTCATAGAGAAAAACAAAAATAATGGGTAATGAACAGATACCAAATTAAGATAAAACTAAAATAGATGAGGTAGTGATAGAAGACGTGGAGAATTATATATACTTTGGCAAATAATAAGTTTTCGCGAAAATAATCAAGAAAAGGAAATAAGCGAACGAACAAAATTATACTAGAAGAGCAAACCGGATTCAGAAGAGGTAGATCATGCATGGATAATATATTTAGTTTAAAAAAATAATACAGAAACATCAGGAGTTCAACCGAGATACCCATATTATATATATATATATATATACAAGATGTGGGAGATATTAAAGAACAGATGTATACCACACCATTTAATAGAAGTTATAAAAGAAATGTACAACGGAACATAAATATGTATAATGGGACAAATAGATAAAAAGGAAATCATAAATACAGGAGTTAGACAAGGCTATAGTATGTCGCCGACATTATTTAATATATACATGGACGACGCTATACGTAAGTGGAAAAAGTTAATGCTTTCCTACACATTCAATATAAACAACTATAATTCTGTGATGACTATGCTCTTCGCAGATGACCAAGTAGTAATAACAACAAACTAGGACTCCCTGCAATATACAACGTTTAAACTGGGCCAAATAATGGAAGAATATAACATGAGCATATCAATAAGTAAAACAAATGCGATGGATTTTAAAGGATATGACCAAATCAGATCTAAAATCATTCTGCCCAACCAAATCATAGAACAAATCAACTCCTTTAATTTCCTCGGATATCTAATAACTTTGAACGAAGAAAGAGATGTCCAAAACGAAATAGACAAGTTCAATTACATCAATGGAACAATAATAAGACGGACACTTAAGAATAAAATCAACCAAACCACATCTATAAAATTCTACAAGACCAACTATAACTTACGGCAGCAAAACATGTACATACGGTAACAAAAGCAAATGAAAAAGGAATACAAAATGCAGAAATGAAATTCCTTAGAGAATTCGTAGGATATCGAAGAGAATATAGAAAACGAAACACCGAAATCCGTAAAGAACTGAACGATAGAGTAAAACAATATAGAAATGAATGGCTACAACACTTGCGAAGAATGGATGAAAACCGCATCTCGAAACAAATGTACCAGTACAGACCTAGAGGAAGAAGAAACGTAGGCCGACCTAGGAAAAGGTGGTCAGACCAGATACAATATGAGTGCAGAGTTACGCAACGGACTATTGAAGGCTAACACATGCGGAAGAAGAAGACAAAATTAGGATGGGCAGCATTCGACAACTACAACGATTTGTATACAGATTATGTACTGAAATAACTTAAAAAAAAACGTTTTACAGGTCTCGCCTATGAAGCGGAACTTGGATCTTAACAAAAAAGTGAACACAAACTACAGATAGCTGAAAGAGCAATGGAAATAGCAATATCATCCAGTAATAGCAAAAAAAACTGAATGGATACGAAACAAAGCATAAGTTTAAGATGTAATCCAGAGAATACTAAAACAAACATGACAATGGGCAGGGCATATCGCTAGAAGGGAGGACAATAAATGGACGTAACTAATAATCCAGTGGAGAGCAAGACTAGGAAAGAGACATAAGGGAAGATCACCCATGAGATAAGAATTGCTGACTATGACTGCGTACGAAAAGATATTGATAGATGGAATTTCTAATTTTGAGTAGTTGAATTTGTAATCGACGTTACTAAATATCTAAGAAAATTGAGATACTATAAAACTTCGAGACCAGAACTTATGCTTCTAATTGTGAGATGTGTCATGTATTGTTAGGAAGCCCATTTAAACAAGGGCAATTTTAAATATATCGAATGTAATTTACCAATTAATAACTGAATTTCAGTAATTCTCGTCTGTGGCAATACAATTACTATATTTTTGTGTAGTATAACATGTCGAAAATCACGACTGTTGTATTTATAATAATTTTTTAGTTTGTCTTAAATAGTTTGCCACACACTGCGATGTTATAACTTAATTTCGATATTTAGTCAGTATTATTAATATCCCAAAAGGTAGTTTTATATAAAATACCCCGCAATGTGATCGATTTCGTGGGATATTTTTTAATCCAATTTTATAAATATAATGCAGCAAAAACATGAAATATTATTCAACGTGCTAGTCGAAAATCCAGATTTACAAACAATATTCATTTATAAATAAACATATCCAATGAGTCTAAAATTCTTTGATGGGGAATACTAACCACGGCCAATCAACTACTGTATGTAAACATGTTGTTTGTTTACACGGTGGAAGTTAGTGTACTACAGATATTTTCATAAATTATTAAATTTTGTATACTACACAAATGAATGAAAATGTGAGAAGTAAAATTCAGACAGTTCCTAAATAAGCTGTTTCGTATAAACAAATAACTTAGCTTCAACAATACTTTGTCTTAATTACTAATAAAACATTAACATTTTATGTAAGTTACGTTTAGTATTAGCAGAAAATTAATAGGAATTGGCTCTAGGTAATTGTCAACTTATTTGATCGAAGATCCAACACTTCACATACAAGTCAAGAGTTAGCTGGGAATATCATGTGATCTGGAGTCTTCTTAATTATGCGGATAAGTTTATAAATTGCCGAGGGCAAATTCAGAATAGTATATAGGAAAGGCCTATAATGTGAAATAACAGTGAAACAACCAGAAGCTGTAAATAAGGTTTTAACTCTTACCAAAGATAGAATGTGGTTTATGTAACTATAAATTCTTATTAAATATATTATTTTGATACTAATTTAAATAATTTTTACCGTATCTGTACAACTTTGGGATATCCAATATATTCCACTATTCACAGCAGTGAGTAACCGGTGTTCGAAAATTCCATGGTTTGGAGTAGGCTATGACTTGTTAAATGTGTGTTCTCTTTTCAATAGTAAATTAAAGGCGCTATTTAGGTTATACCATAAACTTTTTGTTGCCTAACTTGCGCCTTTAATTAACACTGTACCATTGAAAAGAGATAATATATGTTTAACAAGTAATCGCTTGCTTCAAACGTTTGAACTTTTGAACACCCCTTGGAAAGAATCAGCTGAAACAATACGAACTCCGATAAAATTCACAACGTTATAAATACTCATGATAGAAAACCCAAAAACAGAAAACGAACTTAAGGTAAAATTTGAATTTTAACTTGACAATCAAAACTACTAAATAATAATCATGTAAAAATGTGTATATCTAACATAAAAAGATACCACAACCATTTATGTTGTTGATCAAATGTTGTACAGAGATTAGTTGCTTAGAAGTCGTACTGTAGTACGTATATAATATAAGAATATATTGTAGGGTAGCTAAATAGAACTACTGTTATAACAGTTGTTCTGCTTACACTGGCCTGTATGACACGGCACACAATTTTGTACAAAATTTTGTTCAAAGTAATTTTACAAAATCCTGTGCCGTGTTATGCTGCTGCATACTAAACTTTTGAACAAAATTCAATAGCTTGTGCTGCAGAGTTTACAGAATTTTGTCCAGAAACAACATCAAATCGATGCGCAAATGAGTACTATCTAGTGTTCACCAATGATCACAGAGGGCAAAGACGTAAATGTTTTACCACGTGTACCACCTAAAATCTCTCAACACTAGCCATTCTACACAAACTTAATATAACATATGAACAAAAAAAAAACTTCCTGAAAACGCAAAAATACCTTGATATATTTCTACCTTCTCATCTACAGTAACAGGATTATTCTGACAGTTTTTTCACAGATGTCAACGTAATTTGCATCTATTTGCTCATGCTTACAGACAGAATTATGTACAAAATTCTGTGCCGTGTAATATGGGCTTTGCAGAATTTTGTACAAAATTATGTTCAAAATTCTGTACAAAATTTTTGAACAAAACTTTGAACAAAATTTTCTAAAAAATTTCCATGCCGTGTCATACAGGCCTAACACTAAAATTTAATTTAGCACTGGTAAAGATTCTTAAGTTTCTGAATAGCATAGCATAAACCAGTCAGAGGCTGTTCACTAAAAAGTGAGTAGTACAAATATACTGAATATCCATTTTATCGGCACTTTTATGACTATTTACAATACATCGCAGTTTCAATTTTATAAGTAACTCATTTAAAAGGAGTTCATGAGAAATGATGCGGCAAGATTAAGGAGTTATGCATAACACAACACATTACGCTTCAATCTAAGAAACTCGATCCTTACTTCCTCTGCGGTGCGATAAGATAAGCAGATGAGCTTACTTGCTCATCCGTTTAATAAATTAGCTTTAGTCTTAGGATAATCTTCAAGTTGTAAGAACGATATTTTATGTACTCCAAAGTTCCATTTATTCTTTGTAAAAACAAATAAATAGTTTTTAAAAACCTTGTTAGAAGGCTTTAAATTTTAACTAGGGTAAAGTAGGAGTAGGTAGTAGGTAGAGAGGTGTCGCTCGCGGTTTGTCAGAATGTTAACCTGGTTGCTTACGGGCGGAGTTATGTGCAAGTTCTTTAAAAACCGTGTAAATATTGGAATTACGACCATAAGAATCAAGGTAAGCTAAACTATTTCGGGTTGAAATTATCCACATACAACAAAATTTTGCTGGAAAATGGTTTTTAAATGAACTTTTCGCAATTGGTAGTGTTTTATCGTGTTTCTGTGATGTTCCTAAAGATATAGGTTAGGTTTCGTGCCGCTAATGTTACTACGCTGTTTGTCTTCAGCTGCGGCGTCTGTCCCTACGGTTTAGGAGAGATGCCACAGTCATATTTTGGAATATGTTGGTTCGTACTAACTGAACTAACTTTACTTCTTTTTGTCAGCAAAATGCCACGTATTAGAAAATGAAACGCTCCTCCTAGGAATTTTTGGAGTGAAGAACAGTTATCCGAAGCCGTAGAAAGGGTGAAAGCTGGAGATATCAGCTTTCGAGAGGCCGAAAGGTATTATAGTGTTCCTGCGAGAACGCTAAAACGGAGGATAGAATCTGGAAACCTTACTAAAGGACCTCTTGGACCTTCAGGTATCAACGTAAATTCTTTATTATTAAACATATCTTACACGTAAATTTGCGTTCTATAGGATCTCTTGGTACAGCGAATGAAAAGAGGTTGGTAGCTCATATTCTAAGGTTAGCAGAAGCTGGTTTTGCTCCCAATAGACACAGTGTTCGTACCCTTGTGTACCAGTTTGCTGTAAAGCCAGACATACGGCACAAATTTTCCGAAGGCGACCAAAAAGCTGGAAAACCTTGGTTACAGTCGTTCTTAGACAGAAATTCTGAGCTATCAGTGCGACACTCTGAAGAGCTGTCGCTAGCTAGGGCTCAAGGTATGTCAGGAGAAGAGGTTGATAAGTTCTTCAGAATTTTAGAAACGGTTCTCGTTGAGCACAGTCGTTTCAACAAACCGGGCCATGTCTTTAATATGGACGAATCCGGAATTCAATTAATTAATAAACCAGCTAAAGTTATAGCAAAAAGGGGCATTAAAGACGTTCATTCGTTAATATCGCGTGGGAGGGGAGAAAATGTTTCGATAATAGGATGTTGCAACTGAGAGGGTACATTCCTTCCACCTGTATTAATTATGAAAGGAGTTAATAAGAAATCCGAATTCGTCGATGGACTACCTCACGGCTCTGAAGTTTACATGAATAGGAAATCATCTTTTATAAACGCTGATTTATTCCTGCAGTAGTTGGAACAACACGTCATGCCTAGAAAACCTCCTGGCAAAATTTTATTGATATTAGACGGGCACACATCTCACTGCAGTGCCATTGATATGTTAGAAGTTGCGGATAGAAATGATATAATTTTGTTATGCTTACATAGCCACACAACTTAGGCACTACAACCGTTAGACAAGAGTTTTTTTGGCCCTCTAAAAATGTATTTTTATCAGGAGGCACAATTCTGGATGCAAAATCATGCTAATAGAAATTTGGCAAGATACCAGGCTGGGCATTTCCAACTTGTAAAAAAGAAGCAAGCAAGAAGCAGAAAAATCAAATACGATACCAGTAAATAATCCCGGTAGTCCAACATCAAAAGAAACTCCATCTAAATAACTACACGAAAGTTCCTGTAATACCAACACCATTGAATAAAAGATTCAAGCAGTCGGTAGCAATTTTAACATCTCCTGAAAATATACGGGAGAAAAGAACAGCCACTGGCAAAAAGCAGACTAAATCCATCCAAAAAGGAAAACATTTAAAATTAAAGCGTAAAGTAGAAATGGAAGACACTGAAGATGACTCTGAGTTTGAAGATCAAAATGAAATAAGAACACAATGGAATACTCGTAGTAAGAAAATTGTTTGTACTGAGTGCATGGAGAATTATTATAAAACGAAAAGTACCGATGATTGGAAACAATGTGGGCAGTGCAAAAAAAGAGTTGTGCAACCCTTGTGGACGCCAAAATATAAGAATCAAACATTTTAATCGATAAGGCATCTCTCCCACGTTGACGTGGCATCTCTCCCTACCAGGGCGGGAGAGACGCCTAATACGGTAATATTAAAATAGTATGTTTTTCGATATGAAAATATAATTTCTTGTTTTATTTTTATATTTATGTTAAAGTATATAGTTCAACTTATATCTAATCGCTGAAGGTTTATGAAAATATATGTTTATTTAAAAACTACGAATTTATTCAAAACATGCGGCATCTGTCCCTACTTTACCTTATCCTCCTTCTCCTTAGTTTTAATTCCCAGTAGGGAATGAGTGGCCACTGCGGCGTCTTGTATTGTTTGTTTCTATTTTGCTCAGTCTTGTGCTTCGATCGTGAGTGTATGCATAGGCTTCCTGGTTAGCTTGGTTACTTGGTCTATCCATCTGGTAGATGATCGGCCTCTAGATTATTTTCCGTCCACCTTTCTCTGTATTACTAATTTTTCCATGTTGTCAGATTCTTTCCTCATGATATGTCCAAAGTATCTTAATATTTTGAGTTGCATTTCGCTCGATAGACGCCTTTTGATGTTAAGTTCATGGAGTATTGATATATTTGTTCGATGTTCTGTCCATGAAACGTTCAGCATTCTCCGCCAACAGAACATTTCTGTGGCATGCATCGACTTTCTTCCTCTCTTTCTGTCTGAGAGTCCAGAACTCGCTGCCGTATGTTGGAATAGGGAAGATCAGACAATGTACCAGTCTGTATTTTATTTTCTTAAATATACTGTTATATTTCCATATTCGTGTTAGTTTCTTCATAGCAATTCTATTCATTTGTCATCTTTTCCTGTCATTAGTGATCCAAGGTACATGTATTGTTGAATTACCTCGTATCTGTTTATGCGTTGTATATCGGGTCTGTTGTTATGAGGTCTATCAATAATCAAAAACTTTGTTTTAGATATGTTTAGTTCAAGACCTAATGTCGCGCTTTCTCTTTCTACACGCTCTACAATATCTTGAATTTCGTCCGCACTACTTGTGCGCAAAGCCGTATCGTCGGCGTATCTTAAGTTGTTAATCTTTTGTCCATTGATTGAGATGCCACCTTCAAAGTTTTCTGTGGCTTGTCTCATTATATATTCTCCATATATGTTGAAAAGTTGAGGGGTGTTATGTTCTTTTAAAAATTGCCGCTCTATATGAATTAATTTCGTATGTTAATTGCAGCTCCACAGGAATTAAAAACGTTATTTTAATTGCAGTTTTATGTTAGTTACAGTTTCGCTATTTTGTTTTTCCAAGATTGAGTTATGTTGACAGTTCCCTTTGTAGTCGAAATTGCCGAATATTGTTTTTCTCGAGCCTGGCCTTAGACGCTTCTGGGTATTTATGTTTCAGATCTTTTTAGAACATTTTCGCCATATTTTGAATTATGTTGCAATGTTTTGGGGGAAATGCAGGTTTCCGTTGCGAGAGTTCGTCAGTCAGTTTTACATCTTCAATGACTTCGGGTCTTCCCAAATGCCATCTACGGGGAAGGGCCGTTACGAAAATAAAGTAGGCACTAGACTGTTGGGTTGGAACGACGTTTTTTTTCAGATAACGGGTCTTTTCGTGGCTGCTCTGCTATATCGAGCCTACCGTATGGTAGTGTTGCTTTAGGCAAAAGGAAAACCTCGACAAAGTCGGATTTGAATATATATTTAGCAATGTTAGCCCTAATATAGGGCAATTAAGTGTAATTGTTCTTTCGATCTATTCGGATACAAGCAAATTGATTGATTGATTGGAAATTGTGCTTCGTTGCTTCACTAAGGTTGATCCCGTGGAAATTGTGCTTCATTGGTTCACTAGTTTGATCCCGTGGAAGTAGAGGTAAACTAATTTCCCAGGGGCGTACGTACGGATGTTTCGTCCCAAAGTTTTCAGAAGTCGTCTACCCTTCTTTTCCTTCCGGACTGGGGAACAACCCCAAACTGTACCTGCATCTGTTCAACACCTCGACATTGTGCCTGGCTCCGCCTCATTACTACAAAGTCAAGGTAAAGAAACTAAGTTTTTTTGTTGCGAAGAAAGTACCAGTTTTTTTTGGTGTATTGTAAAAGAAACCTTTTTTTTACGCGTAAACTTGCAAAATTCCAAGTGATTGAACCTTTTTGTTGTTTGTAACAAGAGCGACCTTCAGTCGTAGATAGTTGTTTGTATTACTAAATGTAAAGAATAATTGTGTGTTTTGTATAAGTTCTGACGCCTCTGGCTCCGTGGTCCTTTTGGACCATTTACGCGCGCGGGTGACGGCGGGCCCTTTGCTTGAGCGCTCAATTGGCTATCTGTAAAATAGAGTTTTTTTAAAAATCACCCTTTTGCTGTCATTTTGTTGTATTGCCAACAATTTCATTATATGTGTTTTAAAATTCAGTACATCTTTTATTGTTTTTGTGTTTGTATTCGTTTGTGCATGAATTTTGCAAGCTTCATATATATAGGAGGAGGCACAATAAAGGTGAGTTCGATTTCCGTAAGCTGTTGGCTTCCACGAGGACCTACAATCAGCTGTAGTTGGAAGGTGGCGCCCACTAATTTTGACTTACTCTGTACACAATTAGGAAGATTTCCTCCCGTAAGCGATTTCCGTGAACCCCCCCTACTCCTCTGAGCTAAGCTGTAGGCCTTTTTCCACTTATCCAGTTGCGGGTCGACGGAAAAGCTCGTTTGGCCCGTAACAGGGGATAAAATGCAGCCTTATCTAACCCCGCATTGTGGATGGAATTCGTCGGATTGTATTTCATTCCCTTTGTCTGTACCGGCACTGTTTTCATATAGACTGCTTATGAGAGATATAAGATGTTGAGGTACTCCCATTTCGTATAAAGATCTCATTATTTGTGCCACTTCACTTTATCGAATGCCTTGCGGTAGTCAGTGAAGCAGATGTATATGGGGGTATTGAATTCCCTAGCTTTTTCTATTAATTGTCTCAGTTTCAGGATATGATCCCTAGTGCCTCTTCCTGGCATGAAACCAGCTTGTTCCGCTGGTATTTGTGAATTTAAATAGGCTTTGAGTCGTTCATTATATGTGTGGAGGAGGATCTTGCTAGTATGTGATATTAGTGCAATTTTACGGTAGTTTTCGCAGTTAGTGATGCTACCATTTTTGTAAATAGTTATAAACATAGCCTTAGTCCATTCTTTAAGCCACTGTTGGGTGTGCCATATCTTGTTGCATAGGACGCGTAGTTCTTCTACTCCTACTTGGTCAGCTGCTTTTATTACCTCTGCTGTTATTGCGTCTGGCCCAGGGGCTTTTCTTGGTCTCAGTTTGTTGATAGCTGATGCTATTTCGCTTCTTAATATATCGGGTTCATCATTGTAATTGTCTATTGTGTTCCTGGCTTCTTGTTGATTTAAGTTTTCAGAGTATAACAGCTGTCACAATACTGTTTCCAGGTTTCTGCTATATTGTGTATGTCTGTTTTTGTTTGCCCGTATTGATCGTCGATCGCCCAGGATTTGGGTTTGAACTCCCGTGTTAAAAATTTTATTTTACAGAAGAGGTCTGTAGGTTGATTTGTGATTGCACGATTTTCGATCTCCTTGTATATCTCTGAGTAGTAGTTGTTTTTGTCTTGTTTGCATGTTCTTTTTATTTCTCGGTTGAGCCTTTGCCAATTGTTCTTGTCTTCGTCTCTGTGTAAACCAGTTTTTGCTATTACTTTCCGTTCTTCTTTTAATTTGAGCGTATTGTCGGATATCCAGGGTTTTCGTCTGGATTGCGTTTTATTCGTGTTCGTACTGGCTTCTTCTAATAATTTGTTCTTCATGTCATACCATATTTCTTCGGTGGATGAATTAGCATTATATTTTGGCTCATTCTGTTTTAGATGGTTAACAGATTGATCTCTGTTTGCTATTCTTAATATTTCTTGGTGATGGTGTGTGTTACTTTTTTAAGTTTAATACGGATCGTTGCTACTAGTAATTGATGGTCTGACCCACACACTGCACCCGTGTATGTCTTTATGTTAGTGCAAAAAGATCTCCATCGGGATTTTATTACGAAATAGTCGATACCCTATACTTACTCATAAAGTTACCGAGACAGAACAGCTTCCTCTAACAATGTGTCGTGAAAAATTCACGTCAAACTGTTTTGCTAATTTATAAATTTATCTCAGAAAAGCAATATGTGTTGCCTGTTACAAGAATTAATGCGTTACGCGAGAAAATGGGGACCGCATATAACATAAATATCCTCAAACCACAGAGTACCTATTATAATATTATAATAGGACCTAGAGTACCTGGTACTCTGTGCTCAAACGGAGTAACTCTATTTTTCTCCGTGATATTCATCATCTAACTGTGAACTGGAAATGCACTTAACGTACATTACAGCTCCGTAAAAAAAGTTTTATCAGTGAAATACGACTCGGAAAATATTAGACATTATAGCTCCAGTTAATTAAATTAGGAAAAGATAAAAGTATCAAGTGTAATTCATCTTCCGTAGACCGCGAATCATATACTCATTAAATAGATGGTGTTATTAAAGTTTAATAGGAAGAGATTAATTGGAACAATAATCAATCAAGAGTCTGGCGCTCGGGAAGTATTAGATGGAGCGCTTTCTTTAGTAGGTCAGATTATAAAACAAATAGCTACCAGATACAGAGCAACCACCATTTACATTGTTTCGAGAGTTGGAAAATGTGATCTTCCCAGAATGTTAAATTTGTTTTAGTTCTGCACAGAAGTTCTTGTTGCTATTATACAAAATTATTAACAATTAACCTAAAACTAATGGCTTCAGAAGACTTCTAATATGTACTTTGTTGTACCTCCTATAGATTACAAAATTGTAGTGTGCTATGCATTTTTGCCGTGAAACTTATAGTTATGCAACAACTTGATAGGACTTGCTAATTAGTGCTTATAAAGTTGATGCAATGATTTTAAAGTTTTGTCGGAGCAATTAAGACTTTTACTAGAACTTCGCTACTTGCACGAAAAGGGAAGCACACTTAAGCAAATTTTATTGCAGCTATTTAGCAAGTTTATCAAAATTATTTTGCATGTATAGATTTTGCTGAAATGTATTCAGATCGGGGTTCAGTATATTATTTTTTGCGTCGGCGGTTTAGAGATAGGAAGGCTTTAATTAGCAGTTCCTAATTAGTGCTTATAAAGTTGTTGCAATAGCCCTAAGTTTAAGCCAACTAAGTGTAACGTTTGCTAAAGCCATGTAGCTTCAAAGTGTTCGCTACATGCTCCCTTAATTCGTTGGTCAGCCGCAAAACGTTGCAGTTCGTGTGCGGAAATGCACCCTATGAGACCGTTTACGTCTGCTAGTTTTTGTAAATTATTTCCGCAAACTTGGCAAACACTGCACTTTTTTGCCGGAAAATTTAAAACGGCAATGCAAATCTGTTTCACCTCTTTGTATAACTGAAATCGGGGCATAAAGGTTTAAGATTTACTTTAAGTAACGCCAATGACTAACTGCTATAATGGGTACGTATGTTTTATACCTAAGTCTTGGCATTATTCGAGTCAGCGATGAAGAAATTCGATGATGCCCCATCTCACACTTTCGAGATCATCTAAAATATCACTTGATGTTTCACAGCGAATCTCATAATGAAATTGCGAAAGTTGACCAAACGAACTGTACAACGTGAAACTGCTGAATTTTGCAGCGACGAGCACGTACTACATTAGAAAAACCGTAGCGAGCTGTGAGCATTCTTTTCGGTAAATAAAATGTGTCATAAAGTAAAATAAGCTGAAAATTCATGTGTGGAGAGGGCGCGTTGGCGCGTGTAATTTAAAAAATTAAACACGTTTTTAAATTTGTTTTACAGCACGTGCTGGTTGCAATTACCAACTGTGCAGTGCAGGGGAACATTTGAATTACCAACATTATGTTTTAAGCTATATTACACTTAGTTGCAAAATGTAACATATCCTTTCTTTTCATCTTCTACAAATATTCTTTAAATACGTAATATTTATACGATCGAGTACTAATTATTCCTTCCAAAGTATTAGACCTCATCATTCCTATTAGCTGTAAAGCAGACGTTTGTTTGTCACCGCAACTGTTATCAACATACAGTGGTATTTATTCAATTAATTTACAAATTAGTAGAATTAATTTCGTCATCGTTCTGGTAGCTAACTCCAACATAAGTAGGAAAATTGCTATAATTCTGAACTACCTTCTCGCTGATATCGGCAGAATGGCTTAAAGGATGGAGAACGATGCACAAAGGTGCTTGATAATATGCAGAGGGGGATGTGTAACAGCGTACTAGGATATACGCTACACTCATATAAAATGGATTATGAACAACTCCGAATAATTAGAAACCTTGCAGAATTAGTTCATAATTAAATGGGATTGTATAATAAGCGAAATGGAATTTTTAATTTATCATTATGTGTAATACCATGTTGTATGTATTAACTAAAATAGAGAGAAGCTCGTACGAACAATTGCTATTTTGGTTTGTTATGAATTTAATAATGTAATAATAAAGAGAGGAATTCAAGTGGTTTAGTTTTATTAACGTCATTATTTTGTAGGTACATAATGTTGCAAATATTTTTGGTGGTTTGTTTACTAAATTAACAACATACCTGAGATATTTATCTGTATATATTTAATAGTTGGAACGTTTATTACTAATACGGATTTGTACATGTATATCACGGGTGTGTACAAAAGTCACTTGCTCATCAAAACCGTTTATGACGTCACATAGCAGTAGTTGTATTTGATTAATTAGGGGAAGGATTTCTCGGTGTTGGATATTATGCACCAATTACGTTGATACCAAATAAACATAATTACTGATGTTGCTAACTGAAATGGGGCCCCTTATTGTGTTTATACAAGGAAATACTGGGTGATACGTATAGTATAACTATAAGCAGTGTATGGATGTAGATACTAGATAGTAACACCACTTCTTACAAAGATTTCGTGTTTTAAAAACAGATTCTAGTATGACTAGTATGAACACAATTTGTGTTATAGATGTTTAGGATTGTATCCTGCCTTTATAACTTAGCAAATTGCAATTTAATTCCAGTTTAAGATGAACACGCACTGGGTGGTTTCTGTCTATTTAATTTTTCATTTCACCATACGTTCTTGTTTACTCGGGATTCTTTAGAAATTGCATATGTTCCTATTAGACACTTTTATTTTCCTTCTTCATCTTTTTATTCTCCTTAAGAAGAATTTAAAATAATTATAAAATGAAAACTTTGACATGTTCCCTTGAAAAGAAACACAGAAACATTCAAATTAGCACACATCGGTATTACAGTAGTATGTCTCAGCTATGCATATCATCATATAAGTAATTTTAATATCATTTAATTACTAACTTAACGTTTCGTTTGTGATAAATTGAAATGAGATGATGCATAAAAATGTTATACTTTCAATTAGCGTGATCGTAAGTAGTATAAATAGTTGATCCAGGAAAATTAACATACATCTTCCCTGTCTTAAACTTTTACATTCATCGCTATATGGTAAAAAAGCGTAAAATTTTCGAAAAAAAGGTAAAATGTCGAAAAAAACCTAACCAAATTTAGATTCGCACTTCCAAAATATTTTTAATTCATAAAAACCGCAAAATTGTAAAAAAAAACTTAAAATCGCTCAATCTTAAACACTTTCTTTTATTGGATGTGGATGCCATAGTCGTAATGCATAAACGCATGCAATGTGCCTGGCTTAAGTTTAACAATGAATAAAATGAAATCAGCGCTGCTCCTACAAATAATTTGCTGAGACTCACGTATGTACATTATAAAAACAATAAAAAAAGAGTTATCGAGCTGTACAGGTTGTTTACGTTATCGGGCATTCCATTTGATCTTATAGTAAGAATTTCGTGTTTACATTAGCGCGATGTTTACATTATCCGGTGTTTACGTTATCGAGCATCTGCTGTAGTTATTTCTAGCGTTGCGTCCGTCGTTGTGCCTTCACACAAATATTTCTCGGTTTGCACAGCACGTTCGGTTCATATTTTATGTACCTATTATTTCTACATTCAAAAATATACAAATTCCTTACTCCGTTTAATATTCATTTACCACAAGGGAAAGAATATTTTGCTTGACATTTAGTTTAATATTTATTCTACGAGGCTCGTTCAACTGAAACCAATCTTTGATTAACTTAGCCATGAAAGCAAATGCAATAATTCAAATGACGTTTGTTAACGTTAGTAGTGTTTGTAAGCAACACATTAATACGTTTCTGGCGTTTGAATGTGATTCTGAGTTTTAAAACGTTTGATTTGAAATGGTGTTTGTTGTTGTAAATCCGCCCAAGTTTGATCACTGTGCGGTCCTACAATTTTTATGCGCTGAGGGTGTGCAGCCATTGCAGATTCATACCCGAATGCAAGCAGTGTATGGAAATGCATGTATTGCAACTGTGCCGAAAATTTAAGAATGGAAAAGAGGGGACTATGGATGAGCCGCAACCATGTGCACGGTATACTGCATTAACAGAAAACAATATAGCATGTGTGGAAGACCCTACTAGAGAAAATCGTCGAATTATAATTAGAGAAATTTCAGAAATTGTTGGTGCGAGTGTAGGATCTGTCCATAGTATTGTTCGTAATCTGGGTTACAGCAAAGTTTATTTGCAATGAATTTCTCGTCTCTTGTTAGTAGGGAAAGAACAAGAGTTCCATGATGATGATGCTTTTTTTTCTTTAATGCGAATCCAACGCAATTTTGGCGGTTTTCAATAAGTCTGAAGTTACAGCCCCTCCAATACGTTTTCTAGCCACCCCAACAGCATTCTTGAATGTAATGCCTCTACCAGAAACTCGTCCTTTTTTACTTTTACGACGTCTGTTCGAAATCTTACAACAGGCAACACGTTATGGTATAAAGTCAAATCTCCTTACCCGAAAACTTCAGTTGAAACTAACTGGCAAAGTATCGTTGTTCGTCCTGACACTGCTGCCATTACAATTTCATCAAATAATAATTACTGTATTGCATCGTTAGTATTAAATGTTTTACTGTTTAATATGTTTTCTGTAATTATTTTATATAAACTGTATTTACTGAATTAAAATTTTACTGTAAATATAAAGTATTTTGAATTTTTTACGAACAAAGTTACTGATTGTTTTATTTTGTCAAGTGATGGGGGTGGAGGTCAATGAATTGGGGTCAATGACCGGTCAAGATTAGGGTCAAGGGGCGGGGGGCGTAGGCCAATGGCAGATCAATGAACTGGGGTCAATGGCCGGTCAATGAACTGGGGTCAATGACCGGTCAAGTGTTGGGGGCTGGTGGTGGGAGGTGGATCTGGAACTCTCGTTATTCCCCTACTCTTGTCTAATGAACGGAAATCCCCGCGAATGGGTTTATCTCTGCAACACCTCACAAACTATAGGCAAAATGGTGATCACTTTCTTCTGCCAATAGTTGCTAGTGACGAAACTTGGTGCCATTACTACGAGCCATCCAGTAAGTTATCGTCGATGCAGTGGAAACATTCAAGTTCACCACCACCGAAGAAGTTTAAAGCACAACTTCCTGCAGGCAAGGCGACGTTAACATTTTGTTTTCGACCATGAAGGACCCTTGTGGATAAAGTTTAAGGAACCTGGAGTAAATGTCAATGCAAATCTGAAGAAATTTCATCCAGTAATAAGACGGAAACTTCCAGGAAAACTTGCGCGACAATGCTAAGCCTCATGTTGCTAATGTGGTAAAAGAAAATATTCAACGAAAGAAATTAAGGGTTTTAGAGCATCCACCATATAGTGGGGAATTATCCCCTTGCGATCTCCATGTTTTTGGACCGCCGGAAAAGGCGTTCAAAGGTCGGCATTTTGAGTCTGACGCAGAAGAACAGATAGCTGTCGAAGACTTCCTCAATCAGCAGCCACAAGAATTCTATGAGCAGCGTATACCTCGGCTAGTAAAACAATGGGCTTTAACTGTGACGGTAATTATTTGTAATTAAATTATTGAATAATTTTTTTATAAAGCAAAGATTGATTTCTAATGAACAAACCTCGTAGGTGATGAGGGTACATTGAATGGCTTAAAAACATTTATATGTTTTTGGTATCTTAATTGTAGTTGAAGCATAGGATTTTTCAAGGGTGGGACATGTTAGACCCGTTGTATATGAGTTCTGAACTTGTTGGAATGGGAATTATGTAGTTGTTAAGACAAAAATGTTGCTATTTTACAGTCTATTTCTGGCAAAACCCCGCATATCTGATTTTGTGATATATCAGTTCCTGGAATTGTTCCGAACTATTTTTATATAGCTTGGTCGTAGAACATGGATAACAAATTCAAATGCAAGTAGTTTTTAATTTCACTCTTATCGTTATAATGTAACTACTTTTGCCTTTTTAATAATTCTTAAAGTTGCTAAATTTCTACCACGGTTTATTAAAAACAAACAGCATACTTCTAGAAGGAAAATTTGACAAACTCAATAAAATGCATGACAGATTTTTCACAAAAATTATAGGTAGCTCATTTATCCATTAATGGATGTTTCGACTATTTTAATATTTTTCATCATGCCTGATGAGTAAGTAGATGCATACGTAATTGTATTCTTAAGAGTACGTGGCAATTTACATTGTAGTGTTCGTTGCCATGCCACACTTAATATTTCAATTCAATCCAAGGGTAAAAAAACTACATTCCAATAATAAACCTCGAAATATATTATCTTCATTTGTATCAGATCAATACATTACACTCACATATTATAGGGTATAATATTCTATATTTACTTAGTTATATTAAATGTAAATGAACAATTAGAACAGTTACGAACTTGAACAATCGATTTTAATAAATTCTTGTTCTGAAACTTAATTTATATTTTCCTTTATCTCAACATTGTTAATATGTAGAGAATCTTCATTTTGTTCAGCCCATGAACTAATAATGCCTATATCACTATTTACTTCCACATCGTGTTCTTCAATCTGGAGGTGCTGCTGTATCGTAGATTTTGTAGATGAACTGGGAGCAGGCTTCGCGGAAAATCGTTATTATTGTACAAAATTCTGTCTGCGACTTCTAATTTATTTTCGAATGAATTCCCAACATAAGTCTCTGCAACTGTTGCGGATTTCCATCCATGTCTCTTTAAGCCAAGTACATCAATACCGGCGCCAGCCAGAAAAGTGCCGAAGTCCTAAATAAATGGTCAGTGTAAACTGTAGTATTTTCAAGTTTGCGGATTTCCGCGATTATAGCCTGTTTATCTTACTGGTTGATTTACACATTTTTCTGTTTAACATTTTAAGAACAATCGCCGATTTTTGTCATTTTTAGGTCTAACTTTGATGTATCTTCTAATTAATTCAATAAAATTGACATGCCTTTCTTCTCTGTTAATAATCGTAAACGAACGTCGCATTCCATTTTTCGAATCTGACATCTTTACTATTATTACATTATTTTTATCTTCAACGTCGTCTGTTGACATTTTACATAAATCATCTTTCTTATAAGCGCCAGAAATCCTCATTATCATAACGATCTGAAAAAGCAGATTCATATACAGAACAGTGAAATGGAAATGATTATTGCTCAATTTACCTTAATTAATAAATGTATATCGTCAGGAGCTTCAATAAAGAATTTATCTTCTCTAGTAAAAAGCTATTAGTTTTGAATATTTGGAGGTATCTTGATTATCGTTGATAGATATGGTGTTTTTCAACAAGGAATGTTCCAAAAACTACATGGAGATTTCAATTTTCGGGACCTATCCAAGAAATAGGCAAGCAGCACTGTTTCTGTACTACTATCTGTTTTCTTCTCATGGCACGATTCTGTATAAAACTTGTATGTGGCCGTATACGTTTCTTGAAAATTCACAGGCAGCAAGTTAGAACAACAGCTTTAGCGGCTTCCTCCATTTCTTCACAAATTAAATTAACCTTTTTCCACATGAAAATACAAAACCCTTACAAGTATCAATCTAATTTCGTTGTAATTCTTTACACAGTCATATATATTATTTGTAACTCCAGTAGTAATTTTTAACGTATCACACATCGTAGTGGCACGGGACCTACGGCTTTACTTCTTATCCGACAGAAGGCGCATTTTCAAAATTTTCCCCGCTAGAAAAATCTCACCGACCTCGGCCAGATTCGATCCCGCGTCTCTTGGATCTAAAGACAATTGCGCTAACCACTAGACCACCGAGGCCGGTTTGCAAAGTAGGACATGATTTTACCAGAAAAGTTTATAAACATTTTGACACATCAAAATAAATTAATAATGTCAACCCAAAAAATTAATGTTTGAATTTAATTATCCACAGATATGATGAAAAATCTCATATGCACCTCAGGTAGTATTGTGTATTATTGGGCCTCGCTTCGCTAATTGCATTCTTGATCCAAAAATGACACTTACTACCTTTGTATATAAATTTGTAAATAACAATTTTTAGCTGCTGCGTCGGTACGATATACAAAGTGATTTTTTAAAAAGTCAATTGCAGTAGCCTAGAGTAGCCCCGTCTATATTAAGCTTTAGAATCTGACAATATGAAAATTGTAACAGCATAGCATTTCGAACACTTGCTGTGAAAGAAATCTTGACGAAAAACCTGTAATATACTTACCTTAATAAATTATAAATCAGTTGCAACTAAATACTTGTTCATTTTCACATTTTGTTGGGCCAAAATTTTTAACTACCTGAACTGTCACACAGTTTGACATACAGGTAAATGTCATTCAAAGCTCATTACAGCTGACTGCAGACGGAATAGCTTTTTTTCTAGGCTTGCTGCAATTGACTTTTTAAAAAATCACTTGGTATCTGTAGAATAGAACATTTTGCACCACTGAAAATGATTCCAAGTGATTGCGATCTGATGATCTTTTCCCATATGTTTGCTAGACATGCAGTGTAGCATATTTTTTAATAGAGGAAAAGCGGGATTATATGCAAATATGCACTAAACATAAAGTAAGTTCGCACTTAAATGATATGAAAAGTGTATAGAGGCGCAGTAAGTAAAGTAAGTAAAATCCAAATTCCTTGGAAATAAGAAAATAAGGTCTATCAAGGACTAAAATCACTTTCAACGTTTCAGTGTTTTGATTTTACTGTTTATTGTTTTCTTTATATTATTTATGTATTACATTGCAATCATTATTTTTAAATACAAAGAGTATGTAGATATTGGTGGCAAATAAATTAGTGCTTGAATAGTCAGAGCAAGAGACGTACAATGCTCCGGAAGGTCGGGAGTTCCAACCTCTGGTGGGCGGCCTACACAGTCGCTTTAAATAATTGGGTACCTGCGTTCGAACGAACAACGGTTAATAATGCGATTGTCAACTGTATGATGCTCACCGCATCACCGCTTGTCATTAATTCGGCACACTGCTATCGGGTGTTAGAGCAAGGAGACGGGAGCTCTGACCTTCCGCCTTGCAGGCCAAACCCCTTCATGGGGTGTAGAGCCTTACCATTAGAGAGGTACAACTCTCATAACAAATTTGTTAGATTTAAGCTAATATTTTCGTAGTAAAGTGTGCGCTTTATTGTACGTAAATTACAATATTTTCTGATAAAGTCATAAAAAGATCAAGGCGATTGTCAGATCATATTCTTTGAATATGCTGCGGAATCATTCGGTGGCAGGATCTTATTAATATTTTAGGGAAAATTAATTTCCTTTTTCTACCATAATAACGCACTTGGTTTTTAAAATCTCCTCATTCATTAACATTGCCTCTTCACTGGCCGTAATTCCAGGCTGTCTATTAAACTTACGTTTAGCTAATGAATACCTACTCTACGACTTTGTAAAGAATCATGAATATTGAAAACTGCTGATGGAATTTGCTATTCATTATTAAAATGCTGAAATAATTACCGCAAGTTTTCAGTTAGAAATTTATAGTACCGACAAGGAATTAATTCGGGGCAATTGCCAAGCCTGAAAGATCAGCACACGATAAGACAATTGACTTATGGTTATAGAAGAAGGGTTTCATTTTGTCCCCTCTCCACTAAATTGCAAAACATAATTTATATCAAGTGTTTGCTATTACGGTTACTGGGATGGTGCCTAGGGACGATCTAATGAACTGCTGGCTTCCATGAGCTACCTTAACCATAATAAATCAAGGCGCTAATATCAGGCATTAGCTCTCCGTCATCTTCTATATATGTTATTGTTTTAGGTGCCGTTGCTGTTGGTTGGTTATTGAAATAAATCGAGCAGAAAGCTCAGCCCTCTTCGATAAATTTAAAAGACTGTAGTATGCCAACAGTATCGTTTAAATTAATTTTACCTTCCTGGAAATTTGGATAAATAACAAGCGTCCAATAAGTCTTTTAGTCCGGAGTGTTTGTAGACTATAAAATATCTGTCTTAATTTAAGAATGTCAGCCAGTTGTCGGTTTGAGTTATCAAATTTGATTTTTAAACAAAAATAGTTATTTTTGCTTATTCTAATTACATATCTGTTTGTAGATTTTTTGCAAGGTATAAAAGTTTTATTGTAAAATCTTATTTTCGCAATAACCCATGGTTGGAAAGAGTGGAAGAGTTTCGAGAAAGTTATCAAAATGTAGATAAACGTGTTGTAATCCACAGCCATACAGTATTACAAGACTTATTAAACACCAGTTATTTAAATTTTATTGAGCATAGGGGTTCTGTCACTATCGTATTTGATACTCTTCTGCACGTTTTAGTTAATATTAGGTAGACATGGTTAAAACAAAACTAAGTACGAGAATCATCGCAATATGTACTTGGATTGTACTAAAATTACAACTTATTTCCTAGGCTTACAATAAATTTGGTGGCTCCCTCGTCCAGGGTCACAGTTTTCGCACCCCTGTGGTAACTGACCTACTTGATTTATAAAGGACAGTTTAATGTGGCCTGACAAAGCAAATGGAGAGGCCCTTAAAGTACGTACCTCGAAGTACGTGTAGACCTGACAAGATTTGTGTGATAAGAAGCTTTTGATTTACGATTAACCGGCACGGCCGCTATCCAAGAAATTTAAACTTAGCAAGGCCGTTGTAATACGGGTTAAATTGCGTGGCTGAGATTTGGGATTCCCTTGGGTTTGTAGCGGAGTTGTGTAATATTTCATGAATCGGTAAACTTACTTATCTGGTGGAATAAAGGAAAAGTAGTTTGATAAATTACCCTTATTAGCTTAAGGGGTAAATTTATGGGATTATCTGTGACGTGAAGCGTACAATTGCACAAATCCTCTGTCACATGTTACGCAAATACATATGTGAATGGCTTGAAAAAGGAGAAAGTTTGGTTTGATTTGCTATCCGGTTTTCATTTCCTTTGTAATACCCTATTTTGGAGTAAGGTGGCCCATACAAATGTCATTGTTGCAGTAATTTTGCCTTATTCTTTTATTTAATTGTGTGAAATAAAACCCCTTGCTCGGGTGGATCAAGCTTGGTCTTTCTAGGCTACGATTGGATAACACCGTATAACACAATGCTTTAATATTGCGCAGTGTTGGGTAGTAACTAAGTAAAAGTAACTCGTTACTAGTAACTAGTTACTTTTCAGTAACTTAATAGTAACTTAATTACTTTTGTGTTTTCAGTAATTGTAACTATAACACGTTACAATTATTTAGTAACTTTAGTAACTGAATATGGCAAGTTACATTTTCATGTTACAAATG
>JABXWE010003411.1:0-57823 GCA_014611495.1 Limonius californicus | reverse complement strand
GTCATCGACATATTTTTTAATAAATGGAGGAATGAAGGGAAGTCTGGGAATGACGTCATCAAACAGCTGATCCAAAACAATAGTGGCCAGAATAGGACTCAGGGGGGAACCCATGGGGGTGCCAAACACCTGCATGTAAAATTTATTGTTAAAAGTGAAAGTAATATTGTTGAAAATGAACTTAATAGTCATAAGGAAAAGGTCCTTAGGAAAACTGCAGACACTGCTAATGCAGTCCCATTTGGAATCAATAGTCGAAATGACCAATTCAAGGGGGATATTAGTGAAAAGTGACACAACATCTAGAGAGATCACCACAAATCCTTGAGGGAGTTGAAAATTGTTAATAACACTAGCAAAAGTGAAAGAATCTTTAGTGTTATAGTCATTAACGTCAGTAAACGCTTGGGCTAAGATATTAGCAACAAACTTCGACAGGTTGTAGGTGGGAGAATTAATTGAGGAAACAATAGGACGTAAGGGGGCATTATCCTTATGAATTTTGGGTAAACCATAGTATTTGGGAGAAACAGAATTGTACATAGTGAGGTATCTGGCTGTGGGCTCATCAAAGCAACCGTTGTTCAATAACAATTTGATCAAATCATTGTTTTTTCTCTTTGTGGTGCCAGTGGGGTCACCCTTCAATTCTTTGTACGTCATTTGATCATTCAACAGTACGTTGGATTTGCTAACGTAATTATCTTTGCTGATGGCAACAGTCACAGACCCTTTGTCTGCTTTAGTGATAAGGATATCGGGATGGTTCTTAAGGAACGATCTCGTTTTATTGAAAACATCAAACCCAGCGTAACTGCTGTTAGAGTTAGTTAAAAAATTTGTAATTATATTAGTGACTCTAGCTCTGACGATATCTTTAGAGCTACGTGGAAAACCCTCTAGAATGGATTCAACATCACTTAGTAGTTTAGGTATCATTAATTCTTTACGAGACACTGGTAAGCTAAATTTAGGGCCAAGTGACAAGAGATTTTTGACATCCTCAGGGAAAACACCCTGAGTTAGATTAACAAACCATTTACTGTTGTCATTAAAAGGCTTAACAGTGATAAGACTATCTTTTAATTTTTTAAATTTGTTTATATTAGTTGATTTTACAGACGCAAACCTTTTCTTGAAAGTGATAGTAGTTCTACGTTCGAATTCATTTAAGATGTGAGCAGGCAACACGTTACTTAAGTACAATTTGATATTATTAATTGATTTCTCTAAAAATGTTATATCAGCAATGGTCTTAACTTATTCTGACACATCTGTGATTATTTGTTAACTTATGGTTAATATGTTAGACCTCGAGTACGCGCTTTGGCGTGATTCCAATGTTAGAACTTTGATTTGTAAGTAAGACCTAACCTAACTTTTATAAATTGTTAACATTGGTTCTTGGAATTCCAGAATCCTGATGAAGAAATAAATTATTTCGAAAGCTTGATTAAAAATCGAATAGTTTCTATTCTTTTTTGCCCCTTGGCCATTAACCCGACATTTGTGTATTGTCTCAAAGTTATTTGAAAAGTTGTTGCTTAAAAGGTTAAGCCGTCTGAGATAGAAGATAACAAACTAATACCAGATTTCCAGTTCGGTTTTAGACAGAACCACTCAACCATCGATCAAGTGCATCGTATCACTGACGTAATAGAATGTGCTCTTGAAGAAAAACAAATCTGCTCTGCAGTTTTCTTAGACGTTGCCCAGGTCTTCGACAAAGTATGGCATGAAGGTTTGATATACAAATTAAACAAAATGCTGCCGAGACAGTATGTAGAAATACTAACATCATATATCTCAGACAGACTCTTTTCTGACCTGAAGGAAATATGAGCGGGCGTGCCTCAAGTTAGTGTCCTTGGGCCTATTATTTACCTGCTATAAACTAGTGATATACGAGCAGTAGAACGGAGCACAGTAGCTACATTTGCAGACGAAACTGCACTCCTCGTAGTGGACAAAGAGCAAGATATGTCCACTAGAAGACTGCAAGTAGCTAGCAACAAACTACTTGATTGGACCAAACAATGGAAGATCAAGTTAAACGAGCTCAAATCTATACATGTTAATTTCACCAAGAAAAAGTTAGTTAACCCTCCGATCTTGGATATCAATGGTACCATTGTGCCCTATGAGAATAACGGCAAATATCTTGGTATGACCCTGGACGCCAGGCTCCGATATAAAGAGCATGTGAAGAAAAAAAGAGGTGACCTTAATCTGAAATACAAACAACTTCATTGGAGCCTTGGTAGAAATTCCAAGTTGGCAATACACAACAAATTACTGATCTACAATCAGATCTTGACCCCGGTATGGCTATATGGCATTCAGCTCTGGAGCTGCACCAGCGATACTAACATCAAATCCATTCAAACATTTCAAAACAAAGTGTTGCGTAACATAGTTGACGCTTCATGGTATGTACGTAACTCCGACTTACACCAAGACCTCAACATTCCAATGGTAAAAGACGAGATCAAAAGATATGCTGGCAAACATGAAACCAGACTTCACCTTCACGAGAATGCAGAAGCTCTTCAACTGCTGGACAAGCAACACCTATTACGAAGAGGACCGAACCATTCGAGCTTGTGTAGTGGTTGCGTAAAATCAGAGCATGGCGTGCAAGTGAGAATGTAAATAAAAGTTAGAAAACTCTACAGCACATCGCTGGGTGGACTCTACATATTAAGTAATTAGCATAGGAATGTAACCGATAAAAATTAATGGTTAGTTTTTTAGACAAGTTTTAATAATGTAAACACACCAGGTGCCCAGTATTGGATATATGGGGTTAGTATAGTTTTCGGAGGCGGCCATGGGCTAGAGATTCGCGCGTTAGACTTCTACGCTGACGGTCCTGGGTTCAATTCCCCGTACCGGAACATCGGATTTTTAACGTCCGTTCTCCCTGGCAAGGCAATGGCAAACCAGCGAGATATTCTGCCTGATAAATTTTCTCTTGAGTAGAAGTGTTTACACTTCCCGTGGTTCAGAGCCCACGTTAAGCTGTAGGTCCTCTATCTTTTCGAGTAAATTAACAACATAACTTTTACACTGCACGGTGTGTTAAAATATAATGTAAAGCTCCAAAGTAATCTCGGCGGAAGAAGGAGGAAGGATCACTTTCGTGGGTTCGTAATTTTACTTCAAACTAATAAACGTTTCCGTAATTACTTAGCGGTGACACATATTTGGTTTATAATTTTAGTATTTCATGAAGTAGAAACTTACCAAACTCAGTTTATTTTTTTGTAGGCTAAAAAGGCATGGGGCGTATCCCATGTGTTCAGTTAGTGTAAAACTGAATCCGTTTATATAAACTGAGTAGGTACTGCAACGTATAATTATACAAATAATTGTAAAGTTCTTCAAGTATACACAATCCTAAACATACCTGTTTATTAAACCCGGTGTTTCCATTAATACAGGCGAACATCAAACGCACTGTTGGTACTTCCTTGTGAAATTTGTGTTTGAGAATTTCGAGCATACGTTTCGCGGTTTAGAGTAACACTTTCTACTATGAAACGAAGTTTGTTACTACTTCCTCACTGCTATTACCATACTAACAAAACTAAAGTTATCGTGAACTTCCTGTTAATTTCGCCGAAATATACAAAATCAAATAAAGTAGGAACACATAGAAAAATGTCTTTGTAATAATTACCAATAGTTATTAAAAATTCGTTTTTCCCAAGTAGCTATTTAAATGTAATGTTTTAATGTTCTCCATACAACAGCAATCAATCACACAGTAAAAGTATCGTTGATCTTTCAACCTAAATGCAATTTATAGTTTTACTTGCTTAAAATGAGCAGATATAAGAAAATTCAGGGAAACTATCAA
Source organism: Limonius californicus (assembly GCA_014611495.1). Taxonomy (NCBI): domain Eukaryota; kingdom Metazoa; phylum Arthropoda; class Insecta; order Coleoptera; family Elateridae; genus Limonius; species Limonius californicus. The sequence continues at coordinate 53,961 of JABXWE010003411.1, read as the reverse complement.
TGCAAATGCAAATATTTGATTGTCCTAAGATTACAATGCTTCCTTGACAATAAAATAGCTCGAGCTGTCAATTTACTTAAATATTAAGTAAGACAATTTCAAATATGGAGAAAACGAGTTATTGCTTATTTTTTCCGCGAAAATGTGGTTGCAGTCCGCAATTTATATATCAGGCGCCATCCAAATAGAAGTCCACCGCCTGAAAAATTTAAACTTTGAAGGAAAGCATGTACATAAATTTGTTTATTCCAGAACTATTAGCAACATAGAAAATGAACTGGCAGTGTTAGAGACAGTGAATGAAAATACCGAAGTAAGGCAAAGAGGTCTAAGCACATATGTAGGTATTACTAGACCTTCAGTTAGAAAAATTCTGAAGGCAAATGTATTTCATCCCTATCACGTTACTTTAGTGCACGAATTGCATGATAATTACTTTCAGAATCAATTTCATTTGGATCCATCTTTTTTTAGATTGTATATCATTTAGAGATGAGGTAAAATTCGTAAACATTCGTAACTGAATATCCATCAAGCTATTGTGCACAAGGGAATACACACTGGAGATGTGTTACTCATTTTTAGGAGTCTTCCTGTAAATGTTTGATGTGGCACAGTAGGTAACCATATGTTTTCGACCCAACAATCGTTTACGTCAGCCCGCAACCAACCAATGGAAAAGGCTCTTCGAGTAGCACAGGGAAGAGGCGGTTCGCGGAAACGCTTGCAGAGGAACAGCCTTGATTGTTATAATGGATGTCAAAATATGTGGGCGCCATTCTTAAAAGTCACAGCTAAACGAAGATCTTCGTGAAAGGGTCGAGGACCAACAACTTACGGAGAATTGATTCTAACTTATTGTATTTCCTGCTGCGAACAGTTTACACTAATAATGTTATCTTTAAAAATGCTGTTTTGCTTTCTTTACTTGGTGGATGCCCTTGGATGAAGGAAGCTGAGGGGACGGTAGTTTGAGTGACGTCATTAGCTATCACAACGAGGAATAGAACGACTTGCGTTACACAATATGACGACAAGTTCTGCAATAAGAATTTTTCAGGATCAACGAGTAACAAATTGTTTTAAATCACCTAGAAATGATAAACACAGGCACAGAGATTTTGTTAACGCGACGAATCGTAACGTCAATGGTAAGAGAGTAACACAACTGATTTTTATCTGTTTGAAACGAAACAATAAATCACACGGTATTATACACTAAATTATCGATCCCTATACGTGTTTAATCTGATTTTTGTTAACTTAATCTATGAAAAAACGGTAAAACGTCAATTACAGGATCAATTATCAGCCTCAATCCTATCTGGTACTAAGCACTAAAACATCTAGACACGTCAAGATTTTAAGACCGACTTTTTGCTTTAAACAGTTTTAAACAATGCAGTCCTTTTAAAAGAAACCACGACATGTGTACTTCAGAGTATGATTCCAGGAAATTACCTCCAACAATGCAGATATAACAATTCACATTCCAGTAATAAAATTTCATGTTAACGAAAAGAGGCATAAGATGCTCTATTTATGAATTAAAATTATTAAATGATTTTACCGATTCTTTGAATTTGAATGAAAATCAGACGAACATCACACATATTATAGAACCACACTTCTTTCAAACAAATTTACCTTGACATGATACTTGGATTTGGTTATTTTGCTCACTGCAGTTGGATTGTTAGAAATTACTTAAACATTGTATTAGACGCAAGTTGGATTGGAAGAAGAATTGTGCATCCATACCCACCAAGAAGTTGCGATATCAGATCGCTAACTATTTTTCTTTTAACCACAGTCCAAGAAATAATACAAAAAATAATAAAATAAATAGTAGGGTAAACCATACAGTTGTTGGCACCCAGACAGTTATTGGCATAGCATTTTAGTTATTTTAATTATAAGAGTTCTATGAATTCTAGGAAGTTTCTATATTTGTAGAAGCCAATTTAGTTGTGATTTTGAAAGATTGGTAAATTTTTGTATTATTCGGTTGGCAACACCATTGTATATCACTAGAAGTTTGTGTGCAGTTGCAACAACAAGTTCACCACGAGGTGAAGTTCCTGAATTCACTAGCAAGCGGTAAGAAATTTTAAGTTTATAGAATGAAATGTTGCAGGATTTCTTAGTTTGGGTATGTTATATCGGGTCATACAACCTTATTGCAGTAAACAATCACAGAAATTTATTTTAATCTTGATTAATTGTAAGAGTTTTGTGGGTGTCAATAACTGTGCTAAAATCACTATCAAAAACAGTTATTGGCGTAGGTGCCAATAACTATAAGTATTATGAAAATGCTGAAAATGATTACTTATTGCACCAATTATTTATAAAATTCATGAAATTCACATTTTTAAACAAATTTATTTATCCGATGTTGTTTAGACAGTTGTTGGCACCCTGCCAATAACTATATTTTTAATATGCCAATAACTATCCTATTAAATAGGGAGGTTTTATGAATTTCGTTACTAATGTTGTTAAACTTGCTAAATATTTTGTTTTATGATTTTCTGCATTCCGTTTCTTATCTAAATTAGTTAATTTTATTACTAAACAACCAAAGTATAATATAAAAAACACGAGGAATAATTCCACTACAGGTTTCAGTAAACCGAAAATCGGAAATGCCGAAAACAGAAGATGGATCGTCGTACAAAACAAATATAAAGAGGCTGACATATTAAACGCCATAAATACCGAAAAAAAGGCGACAGAAACATTTGACATTCCTAGGGCAACACTTTAATTTCGTTTAAGCAATAAGTTCCATAAAACAAGGCATGGACCAAACCCAGTTCTCTCATTAGAAGAGGAAAATATCTTGGTTGAATGGATAATTACAAATTATGAAAAAGGATTTCCTCGTCGCAAAGACGATATTCAAGTTGCAATTAAAGATTTTCTCCACAAATCACCCAGAAACAATCCATTTAAGGATAATCGTCCAGGCGAAGGATTTTTGAAATTCCGAAAATTACAACAAGAACTTCAGAAGCTGTGACAACCGCAAGTTCTAAAGTGAACGAAGCAGATCTCATAAAGTGGTTTAATGGAATAACCGCATATTTAAAGCAAAAAGGGCATTATAACATTCTGGAAGACCCAACTAGAATATTCAACGGAGATGAGACCAACTTCATGCTGTTCCCTAAGAATAAAAAAGGTATTGAACCATGTGGTGCTAGAAATGTGTACGGGATTGATCATAGCCAGGCTAAACCATCGTTAACTGTAATGTTCACCCTTTCTGCGGCTGGTACAATTACACCACCAGTGGTAATATACCCCTACAAAAGGTTACCTTCGGAAATCATGTCGTCGGTGCCAAGTGATTGGGGTACGAATACAAAGTCAACGTTTTATATCCAGCTTTGCAAAAGGCGGAAGTAACTTTTCCTATAATCCTATTTATTGGTGGACATAGCACTCACCTAATTTATAAATTAAGTGAATTGTGTACACAACTGAAAATTATTTTGATATCCCTTTATACAAACGCGACTCGGATTTTGCAACCTGCAGATGTTTCGGCATTTAAACCTATGAAAAATGGATGGAAGAAAGCCCTTCCTGACTGGAGACGAAACAATCTTACAGAAAACCTCATAAAGGAGAAGTTTGCTCCATTACTGAAAGTTGTTGTAGATAACTCTATTAAAGTAGATACGATTAAAAATGGTTTTCGTGCTACAGGATTATATCCTTGGAACCCTAATGCAATGGATTTTAGTAAATATTCAGGAACGTCACGAAAAAAAAACTACAGAAACCATCAATACAAACGCTACAATAACTTACAAACAGTTTGAGGAAATAGTTGGGCAGGAAAACATTAACAAGTTTAAGGAAATTGATGCTGCTGTTAATGGAGTATCAGATGACTTTTTTCTTTTATTTAAGATTTGGAAACAGTTTAAAGTTCTCGAAAAGCAAGAAGACTTTGTTAAAGTCTATGATCCATTTATTCCAAAGGAACATGTTGCTGAATACGTAACTTTCAGTGATGTATCTGTTGATGTATATAAAAACAGAAAACTTTCATCAAAATATGGATGAAGATAATGACAATGCAATATCGAATGAACATAACAGAACACAACAGGCTTACGGTATCTATAAATACTACGTTAATTGAATCTACAGTAGTTAATTCTGTTGAAACTCCGCTAAATGACGGTTTCGATATAGTAGATATGGACATATTATGTAAGGTATAAGGAATCACCTAATGTTGTTTCTATTATTCCGGAAATAAAGAAAACCTTCTACGAATCCGAATTCAAGTATTAGTGATTTTTGAATGTGCGAACGCCAGAAAGAAAAGGCGAAAAGAATATTGAAAAATTACCATTCGTTCTTACTGCAAGCGATTTGAAAAACAAGCAAATCCAAAAAAAGAAAAGAAAGAGGAAGCAATAAAGGTAAAGGAAGATAAGCGAATAAGTCTGGAAAAGAGAAAGGCTACTGATGTCTTAAAAATTAATAAGCCAAAAGTGGTAAAAGGCCAAAGTACTGTAAAAAACGTTTATAATGAAGTCAGTATTGCCCTGAAACCAAAAATAGATAAAAATTAATTACCAAATGTCAGAATATTATACCCCAAATCAGTCGCAAAAGTTCAGATAAAAAAATTATTATTATTTCGTGTATATCTATACCTCCAAAATTAAGTGAAGGTCATACGCATGTACGGAATTTATTTGCCAGTCCAACTAAAGAAAATTACGAAAACAAGAATACTGCTAATTCCACTTGTAAATTCGAAAATAAAGTTGTTAAAACTGGACTGTGCTTTACACGCGTGAAAAATATTACAGTAATTAAATTTGGCATTAAATGCAATGTATGTAATAGCACCTATCATTTACTATGTATAAATAAACATGAACCATCATCAACCTCAAATATTTTCACCTGAAAAACATATTTAAAGAAGCCTGTGAAGTCATGCCAATAATTGTACCGAGTGGCGATGAATATCTGTGATCCTGGTAGCCATGGAATTAGCTACTTATAAATGTTAGTTAGCACTAACTATCGTATATTTCAATTACAATAATTATCTAGTATGTAATGTAATGAAATGCAAGGTAATTTTTGGTTTTTATTTTTTTAGGTATTTTATAACAAATGTTGAAAATGATGACCATTTTCTGCAATGCAAAGCTGAACTCGCCTCTTTCTGCTTTCAAAAATATTCTGCAACATTTGTTGATCAATATTATTGCAACAGTCGACGATGGCTTCCCTCAGCTCCTCTAGATTGTTAATTTGCGTTTACGTTATCTTTAATGTACGCGAAAATTGAAAGATCACAGGATGTAAGATCAGGTGAACGTGCTGGGAAGGGATGATCTGTGAATCTACTAATAATTCTATTGCCCAACGTTTGCCTTAAAAACTCCAAATATTTTCTCTGGTTGTATGAGCCGTTGCGGCATCGTGTTGGAAATAGCCATAATTTTTTCATCGTCATCAAGTTCGTCAAAGAAATTTGCTAAAATTTCTTCCCGGCAGCGTCGTCCATTAATTGTGCTATTAAAAAATATAGGCCTAAACAGTTGTCTTCTGAATACAGCTAGCCAAATACCAAGTTTTTCAGGATGAAGCAGTGTTTCCACATACTGGTGTGGGTTCTCGGCACTCCAAAAGCGAAAATTCTGAGAATTTACATATCCAGATAAGGTACACCAGGCTTCGTCGCTGAAAAAGGTTCTATCCAGTAACTGATCATTAAATGTTTGCTGGAACCATTGATAATAATTGAGACGTGTTGCAAAATCCTGAACATGTAATTGCTGAAATACAGAAATTTTATACGGAAGTAATTTTAATTTAGATTTTAATATCTTCTGGCAAGTAGTTCTAGGTACTTCTGCTTCAGCTGACAATTTTCGTGTCGAAATGCGGGGGTTTTCAGTAGTTCTATCCTGAATGTCATCCACAATTTCTTGGTTAATTTGGGGCCTACCTGAACCTTTTCTTTTTGTAACGCTACCGGATTGTCGAAAACGTGCAACAGTCCTATTAATTTTCTGTCGCAGAACATGGTCATCATGGTGGTAGGGAAACTGGGCTCTAAATTCTTCAACACAAGCTTCCATGGAATATACGCACTCATTATCATTATTGCCACCATTTCTAAAATACGACTCGATTATAAAAATATCCCGTTCTAACTCCATTACGTATTGCAATCTGTCATAATTTGGATAGATAGGAATGCCAGTTTAGTTTAGTTGGATTCATCACTTTTAATAAGCGATGTTGATTCCAAAGATAACGTGATAACAGATATTTATGGCCACGCGGTATAAGTCCACTGCCAACCACTGTCGTTACCATGCCAATAACTCTATTTTTTACTTTTTTCAGAATTGTATTTTTTTATTTATATTTCTACATTTGTACAACAAAATTGGGTTTTAACAATAAAAATTTAATGTTTTGGCTATGTATTGGTATTTTTATTATTTGGATATTTCATTTACCCTAAATGAGCATGATTTAGAAAATAGCATAATCATAGCTTGCACGAATCTGAAGTTATTTGTAAAACAAATTATAAAATGGTTGCAAATAGATGAAGACATTTTTGATTATTTACAGAATTAAATAAATATTTACTATTTATTTTTCGTTCTGCACCTGTTTGTTTTTTACTGTTAATTACTGCAGTATTTGATCAACTTAACAAAAAGTAATTATGATCAATTTCTATATAATAAGTTGCTGTGATACATACATGGTGGGCTATGTCAAGCACTATTTAGGAGGGGAGAACTAAGCTGGCTTACCCTTTATATACTAAGTAATCGAACTGACAAAACGGATTTTGCTTATCCTCAAACATACATATGTATTACCGTTTGTCAGTTTGACCTTGATTTTTATCGATATCTTCATACGCTTATCTATAAGGTACAACAGAACTAAGTGCAATTCAAACATTGTAATGTTAAATTTATGGTATACATAAAATTACAGTTTTTTACATTGCTTAAATATCTATTCAGAAAGCCAATCATAAAATGGCTACAAATTCATATCCTTAACTAAAAATTTGCTTTAGTTCCAAACTATGTTAGTTCTTTGTTGATTTTCACGTGAAGGGGTCTTCAAGAATACTTGCATGATGTTATTTGCATAAGTAACATCACTGGCAACGTTTTTGTACGACGCCATGTCAGGTTCCACTCCACCATTTAACACGGTCTGCAAATGGTTATTGGTAAACGTATAAACAAACCTCAGTTTTGCAAAGTTCATCTTGGAATCGTGCAGAAGACCTGGACCAATTTTCTGGAAAGCTCCGGATTCAACAATTTCAAAATAATTATCGACCATGTAGACATTTTTTGCCAACATGGAAATCGCTCCAGCCTGAATATTAGAAACGCTGTTGTTAGTGAACACAAAAGTAGTGACGGAGCCGTTAAATGCGCTTCCCCAAATATTCCCAAACTTTGAATGCGTTACGTAAAATGCATCCACTGTGATTCGAAAAGCCATTGGTTCCATAATATTTAGAACGCACTGCTGTAAATGGGAGAAAAGTTTATTCGAAAAGGTTAGCTGAATTGCATTCGTGTTGGTTTTATGAACCGCCACGTCCATCCAAGAAAAATTCTTCATGTTGGTCAAATTCCAGAAAGCTTCAGTCTCGATGGTGCCTATGGTAACGTTACGGAAAAATATTTCGCTTAATTGATCGTGAGGCACTTGACATTTTCCAAGACTATCTTTAATTTGAGAAAAAGTATGTCTTGGGATGGTATTGAGATACGTTATGTTTTCCATGGTAATTCGAGGAGGCATGTGAACTTCCGATGCTGGAATTATTTCGAGGTTCTCTATATTGGCGACCTCTAACCACTCTATTTGTTTGCCTGCATAGTTGCATCTAAAATCAAGGTAAACCGTTTCGCAATTCTGAATTGTAAATGAAGTTATATTATCCGGTGCGTTAAATTCTCGAAAATATATTGTGACATTCTGGAAAAGCATGAAGATATTAATATTTGTGAATAGTATAAGCAAAAATATATAAATATTACGTACTTGCCCAGTTGAGCTGTTGTTACACTGAAAAGTAATATCGTCCTTTTTCTGAAACTGCTCCGAAGGTTTGCAAGTAAATCCATTTGTCCCGCATTTTTTAAAGGATATCTTCTGAGATTTTCCATAGCAGGAATATACAAAGGTAGTAACTAAAAGAACTTTCATTAAATTAATTATTAAAGCCATCTTGGCTCTGTGTGATGGTATTATTGATGTGCTTGTTATATATGTATGGTTGTCTACGTACTGACACACTGATACAGGTAGACAATGCAAAATTCCACAGTATAATAATTGTATCATCTAATCAAATGATAGTGAGTTAGCACAGAAATATAAAACTTTTTTATTCCCTAAGCCAATCACAACCAAACTAAGTATCTTCTGGGAAATTGACGAATCCTGTCAGCAAGCTTGTTCAGATTGATAGCAAGCTGGGATTTTCGTTTATTTGAGATTAAACAAACAGGAATTACGAGTGTTAGATAAATATAAACAAGATTATGGCTAAATGTGTGCAGAAAGGAGTTATAATTTAAGAAGGTGTGATGATGTCATTTATGTTTTTAGATTTTATTTAAAATAAATATCTATTTTACGCCAGTTATCTCTGAAGCACAGTTAAACAGTAAGTTTAGTTTTCCTATAATATTGGGTATTTTACAAATACGTAAATCATGATTAATACGAAACACGCAGGAGTGGCAGCGTATAGACAACTTAAATAAAATTCTATATAAAAAATTGTGACAAACGAAAACTCTGTTTTACAAATCAATCTTCGTATTCTTCTTCAGCGGCCTTTCACAGTTTTCTTCTGGACGGAGGCCTCCCATTTCTTATTCCATTCCTCTCTGTTTCATCATCAATCCAACGCCTGTGTGTATTTTGTCTATCTATTTGTAGTTTTTTTGTCAAATGAGGTGACAAATCTAACTATACATTAAAAATTGAATAAGTTTGCACTAATTTTTGCATGTTCCTACAAATACAAGTTATGAAAATGAAGTGAAGGGCATTCGAGTTATGAAATTATAAATTATTTGCAATAATAGTCCAATTTTGTTCCACGTTTCACGCCTGTCCAATCACTGAATTAACCGAGTATGATGTTAACAATTCAAATTATGTGAGGGTCGAGTAATTAACTTGCAGTATTTTGCGGTTCTAGACGTATCGGGATGATTTGCGTTAGAAGTTATTTCAGTTTGATAACTCGACAATGGTAACAATGTTGGCTAGGTGGCAATAAATAATATACTTTTATTAGAAGACACAGAAACCGAGTGCAATAAAAATTACTGAGATCAGGGTTCCCAAAATGTGCTTTGCGACCCCCTGAGGGGTCGCGATATAGAATTTGGGCGGTCGCAGGAGGATTTTTATAATAAAACAAAACGCCTTTCCGAGATATTTATTTCTGCCAAAGTAAACAAAAATAAATTAAATTTAAAATATTAAAATTTTCAACAAATGCAAGAGAACCTAAACAAAAATAACTGTAAACGTAGAAACAAGTTACAAAGTGAAAACAGTAATGCATTGTAGGTGTCTGTTTTTCAGATACTATTTCTTAAATCTGGGCTTTCTATTCGATACACGCACAATAATACCATTTTCAAGTTCCAGGCGATTTCTTACTTCTGTTTTGATGGCAGTCCTAGAATATGATGTAGCGAATGGCACCAGACAATTTATAGCTTTGTCCGCAAGGTCGGTGCATTCTTCCTAAACGAATTCAGTATCCATTTGTGATTGTCATAACTATTTTGAACTTCTTTGGGTTAAAAGTCAATGAGCTGCTGCTTTAACTTCTACAAACTAACTTGTATAGCTACAAACACGTACTTAGGATTTATCATATTATCATCCTTAACTAAGTCTTCCATGAGTTCTTGAACCCACGCGAATTAATAAAACTTCTTCGCGCATACAGGATGCGTTCAATAAAGTGGCCGAACGTCACAAAATTTCGCCCACTCAAACACCCGAATTTTAGAAAAAAATTGATCACCGTATTGTGTTTGCAGTCTTGTAAGAAGTTCATTCGAATTTACGCCTTCATTTGTAAAACATGTGCTGTTTCACGCTACAATGAACAGCACTTTCAGACATCGTAACTGTAACTGTCGAAATAGCATTATAACGAAACAAGTGCCATAGATATGTTAACAAGATTCACGACCAATCTTTAATTAATTTTATTATTAGAATATTCTTCAGATCGGGTTTAAATTTACACATTCCTGTTTGAATTTGAACACTCCTCGTACATTGCATTACACAGCAATAGTTTTTTCTATATGTGTAATTAAATATAATGACGGGTAATATTAGTAAATAAAACTAAATGCTCAAATTTATGACTAATACTCTGATTCTAGTTGCGAAATATAAACAATCTGGAACAACATGAAAAGTATTAAATCGAGGCTTTCAAAAATATCCTTCAAAGTAGTTTGTTTTAAATTTAAAACTTTCGTAGCATAAATTCAATGCAATTTAATACGGTGCAGTTGTTAGTATTGCTATAAGTTCTACTGTACTTAGCATTAAGTTATTTCATATTGTATATATTCTTAAATTATCAAATTGAATGTAATTATGTGAATGTGGTGGGCATGACGCATTAGGTAACCATATTATTACCCCTTGTTCATTCGAACGCAGGTATCCCACTATTTAAAGTAACTGTGTAAGTCGCCAACCAAGCATTCAGTCAGCGATTTGAACCGCCGACCTTCCAACCCGGAGCCCAGTGGTCTCACCACTGAACCACACTGGCGCTAATTATGTGAATACAAAATAGAATAAAATCTGATAGGGGAGTTTGAGATTTAGAAAACCATGGAATATATTTATTTCATTGTGAACTCCAGCAATTCTTAATTTTCTGCTAAATTCAATTCCTTGCAGTTTTTAATTTTAGAAGACGCCACAATTAGTTTATGAAAAACCCTAAACATTATTTAAGATTTTCGGAAATAAAAGTGAACAGGATACCTGGTAGATAACGATTCCCCTACTGTAATAGCAATAAGAGATTTTCTTAAAAAGCTTGGACTTAAGTGGATCCACAATCCACATCCTTATCTTGAAAAATTATGTAGAAAACAAATAGTACTGGTATTCCCAGGCCTGATAAATCTTCTTAGAGAAGTGGGCTGTAAATATAAGCGAAGATACAATTTAGTAAAAATGACTTTGGAAAATGATCAGTTTAGACCTTTGCAATACATTCATCATAGCTTTTTATCAAATGGTAATCGTTTAAACTACGTGGTAGTGGTAAATAAAAAAATTAAAAAATAGAATAATTTAAGGATAATACAATCTTCATAACATTTAGTAATTGAATAGAAATTTTTCGTTTGCTCCACTAACATACGTTTACTCATTTAAGGTTTACATCTTCACTTATTTAAAACAAATCTAAACAACTTATATTTTCTTAGGTTAGGTTAATTATATTCTCTCTCTCGCAAGCTTCTTTGTTGTTTAGCATTAACTGACCCTATAAGGAGCATCTAAAAAATCACTTGAACAACAGTTTGCAATTTCCTTATGTACAGGGTGAGGCAGAGAGACCTTATTTTTCAGCCACCATTTTCTAGAGAAAGCAATACCTCAACCGATGCTATTTTAGTCGCCATGAAACAGTGGTCTGCTGAAAATTGAAGAGAGCTCCATCACGTCCTCTTCACAGCGCAGAAGTGACTGTCTGGTGCGGATTAGTGGCGTTTGGCCCTTATTTTATTAGAGACGTTGCAAGCGCAGCTGGTACGTGGAAATATTACGTACATTCGTGGAATCACAGTTACGTCGGTTCTAAATTAACATTATCACTGCGGATTCTAACATGTGAGGTGACTTTCCATACAGCACGAGTGTCAACTATAGAAAGAGCTATGTGGTAAAGGAGGCCTATGTCCAGCAGTGGATGCAGACGGTTTCGTGATGATGAAGAGTGTCAATGGCTGTTTTTCGTCAACAGTTTCTGGGGCTTTTGATTTCAGGGAATTGCGATGTCCCTTGGCGTACAGGTTCTCCGGACTTAAGGGCTTGTAATTAATGGCTAAGGGGTTACTTGAAAAGTGAAATCTTTCTCACAAGACTACAGCATATTGACAACCTGAAACAATGTGTTGTCATACAAACATCTTTGGCAATGGTAAACCATGTAGAGGAACTTCTCCTCTCTGTTCGAAGGGTTAGGCTAGCCTCCTGCCGGGCGTACGTGCAAAGAGGGCTCATAGTACCTACTCCACTGTAGGTAGTTAACAGGCCATTAGCCTAAACCAGAAGAAGAAGAAGAAGAAACAATGTGTACGGGTCGAAATTGCTGCATTACAGAATGAATGTTACAAGGCGTAAATGGGAAATCTGCAAGGCAGATTGCAAATTTGTGTGCAAAAGGAAATGCATCTAAGTAATCGTCTCCCAAACTTTTAGGTTTTGCGGCCCCCTCCTTAAATATATTAATCTCGAACTTTCCCGAGTGCTGTGGAATGGTCCAGAAATTGCCATATTGGAGACAGAACGTATAAAACCATCATGTTCATTTAGGTTGGTTTAATAGTAAACGTAGTAGCTAGTAGAGGCGTTGTATTTCGTTTGTATTTTGTTGCACCTGAGAGATTTAAAGTTTGTACAAATACTTTTCAAGTATGGAAAAATATTTAATCACGTCTAACCGTAATATTGAGCATGCAAGTAGATCTGCGTATGCAGATGAAGAACCTGCCAACGCTCGCAAAGAAAAACCAAGAAATATTGTGACGAGTATTAGAATTTTGGTTTTATAAATGCAGTTGTTAATAGGGAAGAGCGACCACAGTATGTAATATGTTTCAATGTTTTGGCTGCTGACAGTATGAAACCAAATAAACTAAAGAGGCATTTGCAAACAAAGCAACAGGATCACGAAAATAAATCTCGCGATTTCTTTGTAAATAAACTGAAAATCTTTAGTAAGCAGGAATTAGCCTTTAATACAGTTTTGTCGCTACGTCAAAAAGCGCGGCTTGCATCTTACAACGTTGCACATCGCATAGCCAAGTGCAAGAATCCTGACACTATTGGGAATGACCTTGTTCTTCCTGGTGCCACTGATATGGTTGCAACAATGCTTGGAGGTAGCTATGCTAAAGAGATTCAGAAAATACCAGTATCAAATAATACTATTAGTATCATATGTCAGAGGATCTGCAGAATCAGCTTCTTTGGAAACTTACAAAGAAATTATTTGTTATCCACCTAGGCGAAGCAAAGTATGTTATCAAAGATGCATATTTGATAGCCTACGTTCGTTACGACGATAATGCATCTAAAAGCGAGGACTTACTTATCTGTAAAGAAATTCAGGAAAGAAGTACAGGTGCGGATCTATTTCAAATGACTGATAAATGCATAGTAAACTCTGGCCTGTAGTGGACAAACTGTATTGGTGTTTGTACTGACGAGGCACCGGCGATGGTAGGACAATATAATGGTCTACAAGCACTTACACGTAAAAAGAATTCAAATGCCAGCCCAGGACTTCATTTGGTAATATCCATTGTAATTTCTGTTGTACATTCTTAAGAACAAGGCCTTCAAGGGTAGGCTTATTTTTGAATTTTTGAAAAATTCAATGTTTTAAATACCCACCTGCAAGGAAATAATACTCATGTATTACAACTATCAGATAAAATTAACGGCTTTTTGCCAAAATTGGATTTCTTGTCGAACAAGATAAACAGTGAAGTCATAGAAATGTTTATTAATTTAAAAACAATTATTAACGATAAAAAACCAAGCCATACAAATGTATGTGTCATTTTTAGGTGCATAGAACATCAGTTACAAACGTTATCTGAAACTTTCAAACGTTACTTCTTTAAAAATGATAGTCTTCTCACCAAATAGGAGTGTATAATAAACCCATTTCAAGTTAGACCTACAGATTTATCGTAGTAAGAAGAGGAATAATTCATTGATTTAACATCAAGTACAGAAAAGAAGAGGAATTTCCAGCGTTGGTCAAGAGAGCTATGCAGATCATATTGCCATTTTCTACATTTTATTATTCTGAAGTTGGTTTTTCTGCAGCAGCTTGTATAAAACTGAAATACTCATACTCATACTCATTTAGAACCAAACTTAAACAAGTTATGCAATTCAAAACAGACACATTTAGGTGACTAGTTTGTTAAAAAAAGCTGTTACGAACTTTCATGCTGTTTTACATTGTACTCCTACATTACATGTGCAATCTTCCGGAAAAAAAAAAATAATATGCGTAACATTAAACATTAAGTTAAGATGTCCTGTAGTCGTTTCAATACATTAATTTCCGTAGTATTTTTCTGATGTACCCACTTTGTTACGGGCCAATCGAGCTTTTCCGACGACCCATAACCAGAGGGGTGGAAAAAGGCCTACATCTTAGCTCAGAGGAATAGGGGGAGTTCGTTCGCTTATGGGAGGAAATCTTTAGTTGTGTACAGGGTAAGTCAAAATTAGTGGGCGCCACCTACCAAATCCAGCTGATTGTAGGTCCTCGTGGAAGGCCGAGAAGCCAACAGCTTACGGGAATGGAACTCACCTTTATTGTGCCTCCTCCTATAATATTTAAGCTTGCAAAATTCGTACACAAACAAATACAGAGTACACAAAAATAAAAGAGGCAGTAAATTTTGAAACACATATAATGAAATTATTGAAATGGCGATACAAAAAGAAAAGACAGGAAATGGCATTTTTATGGTTTTACAAATAATATTTGAACGTCCAAGAAAACAAAACTCGCCGCCGTTGACGCACGATATTTAGGATATTTCAATAAATCTGTGTGGCCAATGGCGTAGAGTTTACAGGAAAAACACAGTATTAATATCTTTTTAAAATTAACAATAAACAAATGGCGACTGAAGATCGCTTTTACGTTGCATAAAACAAGTTCAATAACGTGGCATTTTGTAAGTTTGAGCGAGAAAAAAAAGGTTTCTTTTACACTGCACAAAAAAAAATGGTTCTTTACCTTGAATTCCGGTGGATCTATTAGAGCGAGATAGGCACAATCTAAGGGCGATTTCCAAACGCAGGAAAAAGAAGTAAGACAACGTTCTTCGGGGCAGCGTTAGAACGAGATACGGCTGTTACGCCCCTGGAGAATACGTTAATTTCAACAGGCTGTTAACGTTGAACGAAAGACAGGACTCTTCAGACGATGGTAGTAGCAAAGGGACAGGCGCTGGGCTTCGAAATTAATCCGCCAAAGGCGATCGGCAAATTCACGCAGAATTACCTTTACCGAGATTGAATTCAGTGTTTTTTCTAAATCCGACAGTAGTCGATGGTCTGTTTGTACCCCTTGGTAAAACAGAGAGACGAAATTCACACAAACGGACACCCCTCGAAAAACAAAACCCAAAAGCCGCCCCTGCAGCACATCTTAATTACGGTCCCCGTGGATGGGCATGAGCAACCGGAGTTCAGCGAAGGTCGAAGGCTGACTGCCTGAAAAACGCAACACGACCCTCCATTCTCCCAAAGATTGCAGCATATTTCGAAATGTGATGAAGTGTTCTAGAATAAGGGACACGTGAGTTCTCGGAAGCGGGTTAAGGTCAAGCGGGAGAAAACAACATTCGGCAATTTTGAGCCTACAAAAGGGAACTGTCAACATAACTCAAACTTAGAAAGACGCAAAGTAACCAAAACTGTTAACATACAAACGGCAATTCAAATGATGTTTTATTCCTATAGAGGGGCAACCAAATTCAGAAATTAATTCATATAAAGCGGCAAATTTTAAAAGAACATAACAACTTTTTTCAAAGGGAATTTTCAATTAATTATGGTGTAAATACATTTTAGAAATTCGTCAGGTTTCTATGGCTCAACCTGTACTTGAATCTAAGGTGTTTACCATCCAAATGATCACCAAAATAAGTTTAGACCATAAACAATGAGTCTTCTATACTGGATGTAGGCAACTAGAATTGGCAAATGAAGTTCATGAAGTATTTATTTTATTGAGAAAATTGGGTTTAAAGATATTTAAAATATAATTTATATAATTAAAAATAAACGAATGTACATTTTCTTCAAAAATTTATACCAGATAATGTATTATATATATACATATATACATGGGTGTTTATTTGAAAACTTCCCACCCCCAATATCTCGGTGCACAAGGCTTTTTGAAAAAATCGCTGAGACACGTCTAGTGAGGGGGCATATTTTTACATACTAGTGACATAACAGCAAGCAAGCAAGGGAGGTTATGTGATACCTCATTTGAAAGGTCTTATTGCCTACCTTTTGGGGTTTTTCCAGATAGGTCGATATCCATAGGTATGTCCTAGACCTTATAGCAAAATTTACTGAGACTGAATCTGTTTCGAATAGAAAACGTACTGAACTCAGAGTTTTAAATCAGGCCACTTAAGTTGAGATATTAGGATATTTTGGTATAAATCCCAGAAGTTTGCTTCGCCAAATTGTCGCCGTAACTGACATTTCATTAGGTTCAGTTCATAAAGTAGCAAAACTTCATAAATTTCATCCCTACCAAATGCAAATCTACCATGAGCTAAATGAAGACGATTTTCACAGGAGAATTGAATTTTGTGAACAAATGACTGGCATGATTAATAATAATAATGAAATATTGAAGAGTACTTGCTTCAGTGATGAATGCACATTTTATTTAAACGGATTTGTAAATAGACACAACAGTAGATATTGGAGTAACGAAAATCCACATTTTTACAGAAGGACATACTCAGTATCCCGAAAAACTTAATGTGTGGGCAGGTATTTTAAGAGATCAAGTGATTGGACCTTTGTTCATCGAAGGAAATTTGAATGGTGCAGTGTATTTGGACATGTTGAAAAATGCTATTAATCCACTAATAACTGAAGTAGTTGAAAATCAACGTGATGCATATGGTAATTTACTACTTGATGAGGAACAACTATACTTTCAGCAGGACGGTGACCCTCCTCATTATGTTTTACCGGTTCGGCAGTGGTTGCAGAATACATTTCCCGATAAATGGATAGGTCGAAGAGGAGCTATAGAGTGGCCAGCTAGGTCCCCCGACTTAACTTTCTTAGATTTTTTTAAGTGAGGCCATTTAAAATCGGTTGTTTATACGCCTCAACCGCAAAGTATAGGCGAGTTCCGTCAACAAATAATTGAAGAATGTCGATCGATTCCAAGACATGTTTTCCAAAACGTCAGGGAACACGTTGAACAACGGCTATATTGTTGCTTAGCCAACAATGGACATCATTTTGAGCAGTTATTGAGATAAAAACATTTCAAGTAATTTTTTATTTCCAATAATTGTTTGTATTTTTAATACTGATTTAAATAAAAACGTTATCAATAAGTATACACGGTCCTTTTTGTTTTAATAAACTCAAACACTTTTCCCTTAATAACTCAAAAACGAATCGACCGATTTTAACAGACAAAACGCCAAAATGTAGGCAATATGAATACCTTTCAGATGAGGTATCACATAACCCCCCTTGCCATTTAAAAGTTTTAAGGGGGCGCTCTGGGGGGTTGGGGGATGAAACGTGTTATGTCACTATTATGTAAAAATATGTCCCCCTAGCTAATGCTGCTGACGTGTCTTGGCAATTATTTCAGAAAGCCTTGTGCACCAAGATATTGGTGGTGGGAAGTTTTCAAATGAACACCCTGTATGTATATATCTTATAGCGTGGCTAAACATGAATTCAAAGTATAGAGTTTTTGATTGCGTTTTTCAGTTTAATTATAATATACAATTCTTTAAATTGAGAACGGAATATATAATTATTACAAGAAGGTACAGTCTCTTAACATAAAATTAACATAAAAAGAAATATCTACATATTAATTGCATATATTATTTCCATAACTTAAAAGCTAAGGAAGTGTAACAATTAGGCATTTAAATTATATTACTAAAGCTTTGCAAAACTTCTTTTAGATTTATTTCAATTCCAAACTATGTTAGATCTCTGTTGATGTTCATGTGAAGGGGTTCTCATGAACACTTGCATGATGTTATTTGCATAAGTAACATCACTGGCAACGTTTTTGTACGACGCTATGTCAGGTTCTACTCCACCATTTAACACGGTCTGCAAGTAGTTACTGGTAAACGTATAAACAAACCTCAGCTTCGCGAAATTCATTTTGGAATCTCGCAGAAGACCCGGTTCAATTTTTTGGAAAGCTCCCGATTCAACAGTATTAAAACGATTATCTACAATATAAACATGTTTCGCTAAAATCGCAATCGCTCCGGACTGAATATGGGAAATACTATTATTAGTGAACACAAAAGTGGACATGGTGCCGTTAAATCCATTTCCCCAGATATTTCCAAATTTTGAATGCGTCACGTAAAATGCATCTCCGGTGATTCTGAAAGCCAGAGGTTCCAGAATATTCAGGTAGCAACCATGCAGCTGGGCAGCAACGTTATCCACAAAGCTGAGATCAATCGCATTGATGTTAATTTTGTAAACGGACACGTCAATCCAAGAAAAATTCCTCATCTTGGTCAAATTCCAGAAAGCTTCGGTCTCGATGGTGCCTATAGTGACGTTACGGAAGAAGATTTCGTTTAGTTCATCCTTCACCATGTGCATTTGTCTGTCGTGATCGTTTGATATGTGAGAAAAAGCATGTCTTGGAATGGTATCGATATAGAGTATGTCTTCTATTGTAACACGTAAAGGCATGTGCGCTACGGCGTGTAACGATGGAATTATTTCGAGGTTTTTCACATTAGCTATTTTCAACGAGTCTACTACACCACTTGATGTGAGGGGGCATCCGAAATATATTCGAACTTTTTCACAATTTTCAATTGTCAGCGAAGTTATATTCTCTGGTGCGCTAAACTCCCGAGTATGTATTGTGATATCCTGTAAAAATATTCGATTTACTTTAAGCACTTTTGTACACAAATATTACTTACTTGTCCGGTTGAATTGGTGTGACACTGAAAAGTAATGTCCTCTTTCTTCAGAACTTGCTTCGAGGGTTTACAAGTAAATCCACTAGCGCCGCATTTCTTAAAATATATTCTTCCGGCTTCTACATAGCATGAATATATAAGGATTACAGTTAAGAAACTTTTTAATAACTTATTTGAAGTCATCTTGGCACAGACAGAGAGTGTTGTTCTTGTTAAATATTATGTAGATATCTCTGTACTGATCTAGTAATGTAGGTGTACGATGTTTATATCGGCAAACTTCCCGGTTATACCAACACAAAATGTTTGCATACTGTTTTTAATGATAAAATAGAAATGAATAACTTTTTTAAACTGTGTGCCAATCATAGCTATCTTAAGTATCTTCTTGGAAATTGACGAATCCTCACACTGTACTTCAGTTTAATAGTAAGCTGGGAATTTCGTTGATTTGAGATAAAATTGACAAGAATTACGAGTGCTAAGTAAATATAAACAAGATTTTGGTTAACACTTTAATGCGTGCGAAAAGGTTTAGAAAAGGTGTGACTGTTAGGCTTTTTAAAGATCTCTAAACTGCAAATTTACCAAGTGATATAATTTAATGTAATTATGGACCAACTAAGAGTAAATTCCATTGCAATCAAGAAGATTTATAGGTATCTAATCAATTAATAATAACGGTATGCTTATATGTTCTGCATACAATGCAAATACATAAAAAAATTAATTTGCAAAGCTTAAGACAATTGACTTAAAAAAAAATTACTTGTCTCTGCATTCAGGATTTTTGCAATAAAAACTTATCCATAAAATGCGG
This sequence comes from Limonius californicus, assembly GCA_014611495.1. Taxonomy (NCBI): domain Eukaryota; kingdom Metazoa; phylum Arthropoda; class Insecta; order Coleoptera; family Elateridae; genus Limonius; species Limonius californicus. The sequence goes on along the minus strand of JABXWE010003411.1, from coordinate 34,080 downwards.
TCTTGTTGAATTACCGTAAGTAGTAACTGTTTAAATTTGCGAAGGTTGTTCTCTTTCTGAATAAAGTAATATACAATATATTGACAAAATAAATTTATTTCTAATTTTTCAAAGTATTCTCCTCCACAGTCAATGCATTTTTGCATCCGCGAAAACCAATCATAAAAACATTTTCTCCAATCTTCCCGCGTTAGGTTATTTATTTCATTTTTAAATGCGCCAACCGCTACTTCGGCCGATGTAAAACGTAAACTCCGTAACTTAAAAAGAAATCATTAGGTGCTAGGTCTGGACTATAAGGCGAATGATCCATTATTTTAATGTTTTGGGAATACTCAGTCGTTCGAGCAGCAGTGTGCGCCCGAGAGTTATCTTGATGCAAGATGATCCTTCCTCTTGGACGTTTTTCGTGAACGTTTTGTAGAACTAGAGGCAAACAAACTGTAGTGTACCATTCAGCATTAACAGCACGACGATCCTCCAGTGCTACAATGGAAACATGTCCAGTAATTCAAAAAAATGCGGCGAGCATTTTTCTGTTTCGGCTTTTTTGGACTTTTGTTGGAGCCTATTCGTACTCAAAGACCCAAACTGCCGACTGTAGCTTTCTTTCGGGATCGTAGCAGTATAGGGGAGAGTAGGCATGAAAAGGTCATTTTACATATTCTTAATAAATGAAAGCATATAAATAAAAATTCATTAGTAATACCAGAAGAAACATTTAAAACATAGTTTATTCTTACAGTTCACATATAGCAAAACATAAAAATAAAATAACATTTGCTATTTTTTCCAACTTTTCCTATTGCTCGCAATTGTCCCATTCATTCCAGGCAGAGGATTAAAAGGGACAATTGTAGTAATGAAAGGGACAGTATAATTTTTGGAAGATTTCATGGTTAACAAAAACATATTCCTGTGAAATCTATATCGAAATAATAAAACATTTTCGCTGTCAGTTCCACAATTCAGGTACGGGTCCGGACGCTTCATTTCAATATCTTTTTTTCTATGTCGGCTATGTCATCAGTATCTGGATAGATAAATTGAAAATTATCAAATTTCTTTTTCAAAAACATTACAGTAAATCTTTTTCCGGATAAAACTTCTACGATTTTTCCAACAGCATAGTTTCTTTTTTTATGTTTCAAACTTCACTAAAATGTAGGCTCCATTTTCATGGCGATCATTTATTTCTTCTTCAAATACACCTTCACTCTCTTCATAATATTCGCTATCACTCTTGGAATAGTTTATAGACGCATCACTATCACTAGATTATTCATGAACTCTTTCTACTCCGCAAATTTCATTTTCTTCTTTTCTTTCATTTGGTTTTCAAGGTAATCTTTTCTAGATTATCTTTCTCTGGGGTATCCGTTAAAATTCGCGAAGAGCCTTTATTGTTACTGTAGAGCTCTTGCGTTGCATTGCTTTAGGAAATGGTCTTATGCTTTCGCGAGTTATAGGCTCACCATTATCAAACTTCTTTTCCAGCCCTGAAGATGGTGTAGTAGGAAGACTAGATGTTGTTAGCGCAGATAACATAGTCAAGAGACTTTGAAGATGTACTAGACAGCCTTAAATCAACAGGCGCATTGGAAGCGTCTCTATTAAAATTTCACGGCACAGACGGTCTAATACATACCATGTTAAAAAATCGCCTTCGTTAAAGATGTTGGAATTAAATGGAAATATTCCCGTTTTCTGAAAGCTCGATTTTATATTTCATTTTATACCTATGTCATCCAGCCACTTTTATGTCAAAATCCTATGCTACCTGCGGGACAATATACAAGCATAAAGTCTTTGAATTTCACCAGAAAAATGGACACAGGTTTAACTGTGTTTCCTATTGCAGATGCCCACGTTCTGCTGAAGAAACTTGGGCAACTTGTTTGATACCTCGCATGAAGCCCCTGAGCCAATCCTTTCCTACTGTCTCTTTTGTTTTCCATGTATCGGGCAATGCCTTTTTCAGTTTACTGAAAAAAAATTGAAAGATATAGCTGCTGCCTTGCATCTGACCTCGTCTGAATTTTTTAATGAAAAATTTATCCTCTTTCCACCAACAAATTTTGCCACTACAGAATTATAAGTTTCCGCTGAATTAGTATCGACGTCGTACAGCAGACTCCACGTATTATCTACCAACTTTTTGTTGATGATTTTAATAACGTCAAATAATCCACTTATAATGAAATCCGGTACCAAATTTTCCTAAAAGTAATGCAAAAGTTAAAAATAGAATATATTTAACGGCATTTAGAATTTAGAATTACCTCCCCTTCCTTATTCATTCATTCATTATGTCTTTTTTTAGCAGTTCAGTTTTGATATGCCATGGATAATCTTTCTGAGTGTCTTCTTTGCTTCTGTAATAGATAGCTTTCGTGACGGCGTTTCGAAATCGGCACAAAGTCTCACTGTTAGTTACTTTTTTTCTTAGCGCAATTGGAAATTTGGCAATTTCTGAGAGCTTATTCAGGTAATTTCTCAAAAGATGGTTCCTACATTCTATTTTTTCTATAAAAAATGTGGGTCCGTACGGAGCCATCTCGGTTAATTTCTTGTAGACGTTGCTATCCCCATCTCCTATTACTTTTCCATAGATTAAATTCTGCTGTGAAATCATTATATCATGATCATAATCAGCATCATGTCTACTAAAATATATTTGTGTATATCCATCTCTTTCTGTCAAACGTATTTTACTTCTCTTTCCTTCTATCTTATTGCTCTTATATGTATCAACTCATCCAATTCAAAGTTATCCTTAGCAGCCTATGGAATTAAAAATCATGATTGAACTGGATACGTACATGTATTATTTACTATTTGTTTTGTATGTTGTCAACAGTAAATTTCCTAATATAGCTTAGAAATGATTTTTGTCTTTAAATTTGATCACTTGATATTTAATTATGGGTCCATCGGTATATGCGGAACTATAAATTTATTTACGCCTTGTTACGGAATGCAAAATTATATAACACTTTTTCTCTGTTATAATTAATAAGCATGCTAGATCGTTTTGAAAAATAGTTGTATACAGACAAAATTTGGCATACGAAATAGACCACAGTAAAGATTCCAGTTTCGCAGCTTAGTCATAAATATATTTATTCGTTATCCCAGAAATAAGAACAGGCAGGTAAAATTTTTCAGATGACAAATATACATAAAGAGATAAGAGGGTCATAAGCTGTTGTCGTCATCGTGCAGAAACCAAGAATTGTAATGGGGTAGGTGTTACGAGTTGCCTACATTAATTACTGAAAGGCGCAAACAAGAAATCAGTCAGCTGTCCTGAGGGGCCTGTAACTAACGGCCCTGAAAAATGTGTCAAGTCATACTTTCTGAATAACAATTTGGAGTATTGCTTGAATTAGGTAGAAAAAAAGAAAGCGGTTTGAATACACAACGAATGCAGAAGAAATCCAGGTGTTGCTATTGGTTTGTACAAGGTGTGTTCGATTGAAACCCATCTTTGTTTTATGAAAAATGTATTCCACAATTTATTTAAAAATAATTACCGTCACAGTTAAGGCACCTATTCCATTGATTTACTAACCGACATATACCCTGCTCATAGAATTCTTGTGGCTACTGATTGAAGAAGTCTTTCACAGCTATCTGCACTTCTGCATCAGACTGAAAATACCGACCTTCTAACGCCTTTTTCAGCGGTCCAAAAATATGGAAATCATAAGGCGATAGGCCCGGGTTATAGGGTGGATGCTCTAAAATGCTCAATTTCTTTCGTTGAAGATTTTCTTTTACCACATTAGCAACGCGAGGCCTAGCATTGTCGTGCATCAAAATGACCCCACGCGTTGAGTTCCTGGACGTTTCCGTCTTACTGCTTGATGAAGCTTGTTCAAAGTTTCATTGTACAGATTTGCATTGACATTTACTCCAGGTTCCTTAAACTCTACCAACAAGGATCCTTCATGGTCGAAAAAAAATGTTAACGTCACCTTGCCTGCAGAAAGTTGTGCTTTAAACTTCTTTCCACTAGATCGACGATAACTTACTGTACGGCTCGTAGTAATGGCAACAAGTTTCGTCACCAGTAACTATTGACAGAAGAAAGTAATCACCATTTCGCCTATAGTCTGTAAGGTGTTGCAGAAATAAGCGCATTCGCAAGCATTTTTGTTTATTAGATAAAAGACGAGGAATCCATTGCGAATAAGCTTTGCTGTAGGCCAGATTACGAACAATACTATGGACAATTCTACACTCGCACCAACAATTTCTCGAATTACGACGATTTTCTCGAATAACCACACATGCTATATTGTTTATGCAGTATACCGTGTCCCTGATCGCGGCTCGCCCCTAGTCCCCTCTTTTCTATTCTTAAATTTTCGGCACCATTCCTTCACAGTTGGGTCCGCAATACATGCATTTCCATACACTGCTTGCATTCGCATATGAATCTGCAATGGCTGCACACCCTCAGCGCATAGAAACTGTAGGACCGCACGCTGATCAAACTTAGACGGAGTTTCAACAAGAAACGCCATTTCAAAATCGAAGTTTTGAAAGTCAGAATCAAATTCAAACGCCAGAAACTTATTAATGTGTTACTTACAAACACTACTAACATTAACAAACGTCATTTGAATTAATACATTTGTTTTTAAGGCTAAGTTGATCAAAGATGGGTTTCCGTTGAACAAGCCTCGTAGTATACCAAACACCGGTAGTAAGTTAGCTTGATTTAGAAAATAGAATTATCAAGGCGCTACGAATAAAATAAAACTTTACTATTTATCTTTTGTTGTTTTTCATTTGTTTCGTTTTCACTATAATACAGTCGCATCATTGGGTGCCTTTCTTGTTAAATACCAATATTGTTAATATTATTAAAACTGGTAATTACTACAGTACAAGATCAACTTGAAGGAAAGTAACTATGATTCATACAAAATTCACTAATCTAAGTTGCTATAAGACATGTATGTTGGGTTGCATCACTTTAAAAGGGATAGCTTAGCTTAGCTGACCCGCCCTGTAGGTGATGAATTTTCATTTACAAAATTAACCCCGGAATATCACATAAAACGGTTATAGGTTAAATTGTTACTATTTTTCTGTCGTCCTACATTTTCTGTCTTGTAGAAGGAAAGCCAAGGGCCTACGAGGCCCATAGTGCTACTATATATATATATATAGAAATTGGATGATATTTTTTTATAGCTTATTAAAAGTTTCCAGGTTTAATTTAAAGGGATTTTAGCTGCACATTTGTCAGCAATAAAGACAGAATTAAACAAAACTCATTTAACTTCCAGAATATGGGTCAACATCAACTGTAGGAAACGAATACAGTTCTTTTAAAATTAAATATAAACTTCAAACATAGTTAGTGAATTACCATGTGTCGCAAATATTCTGCTTATTCGCCCCAGATACTTATATATGACGATAATACTACAACTACATCTGGCAACCGATACAATAAGACGTTTGAAAGTATTTATAATTTTATATTTACTTATTAATTAATTACAGTTTTAATTATTCTAACTATAATCTACCTACCCAAGGCACGTAAACTTTTTGTTATTCTATTAAAACCAGCATGCAATATTCCACCTGTAGTTAAAATCGTCGGATGTTTCCGATAGGGAGTTATATTGTCAATACACTCTGTATCTTAGTTGGTATCTACAGACAATAAAGCTAATATTACCCAGATAGCCATCGTTACTATTTTATGAGGTCCGCGATTAAAAACGAAAGCCGTTGACTTTCCAAAGTTTTCGATCTACGGAGCGGATAAAATTTGATTTACACCCAAATCGCCAACAAAAACAGGGCTAAAATGAAAGTCAAGGAACGCATTAAGGGATTGCCGAAATCGAATAAGAGGGAAGTTCTTCCTTATATCGAACGTATACTGCAGAAGAACTACCGATAGCAGTCGAGCAAAACATCCAAACAAATTTAACAAAGGAATAGTTCCAGTCCACTTGGGAATTTAATGTTTGATCTATAACAACTCTAGTAGATTAAAGTTTAAGACGAAATAGTATTGGCTGGAGTTCAAAGACCATTTAAAACATTTTTTAGAAAATCTACTAATTTGTAAAAATCTATTTCCCGGAATTAATTGTGTTGCGTTTATGATAATAGTTTGACAACTAATAACTATAAGCGAGATATATATGCATTTGCATATGATATTGTTAGCTGATTTTGTATTCCTCTTCTATTGTGCATATACATAATTGCATATTTTTACAATAAAATCTCACGTTGTAATACATGGATATGCATTCTACGATTATTGTTCAACTGAAACCCATCTTTGATTAACTTAGCTTTGAAAACAAACGTTTGTTAGTGTTAGTGTTGTTTGTAAGCACCACATTAATAAGTTTCTGGCGTTTGAATTTGATTCTGACTTTTAAAATTCGATTTAAAAATGGAGTTTGTTGTTGAAAATCCGTCATAGCTTGATCAATGTGCGGTCCTACAATTTTTATGTGCTGAGGGTGTGTAGCCATTGCAGATTCATACGCGAATGCAAGCAGTGTATGGAAATGCAAGTATTCCATACCAATTGTGAAGGTTGGTGCCGATTTCAGAATGGAAAAGAGGGGACTATGGATGAGCGGCGACCAGGTGCACGATGTACTGCATTAACAGAAAACAATGTGACATGTACGGAAGACCTTATTAGAGAAAATCGTCGAATTTCAATCAGAGAAATTTCAGAAATTGTTGATGCGAGTGTAGGATCTGTCCATAGTATTGTTAGTAATCTGAGTTACAGCAAAGTTTGTTTGCATTAGCTTTCTCGTCTCTTGCCTAATAAACAAAAATGTTTGCGAATAGGCTTATCTCTGCAACACTTCACAGACTATGGGCAAAATAGTGATGACTTTCTTCTGTCAATAGTTGCTGGTGACGAAACTTGGTGCGATTACTACGAGCCATCCAGTAAGTTATTGTCGATCCAATGGCACCATTCAAGTTCACCACCACCGAAGAAATTTAAAGCACAACATTCTGCATGATGGTAACACCACCATGAAGGACCCTTGTTGATAGAGTTTAAGGAACCTGAAGTAAGTGTCAATGCAAATCTGTATAATGAAACTTTGAACAAGCTCCATCAAGCAATAAGACGGAAATGTCCAGGAAAACTTACGCGTGGGGTCATTTTGCTGCAAGACAATGCTAGGCCTCATGTTGTGTGGTAAAAGAAAATCTTCAACGAAGGAAACGGAGGGTTTTAGAGAATTCACCGTATAGCCCGGCTCTATCGCTTTGCGATTTCCATATTTTTGGACGGCCTGAAATAGGCGTTAAAAGGTCGGCATTTTGAATTTGACGCAGAAATATAGATAGCTGTGGAAGACTTCTTCAATCAGCAGCCACAAGAATTATATGAGTAGAGTATACGTTGGTTACTAAGAGAATGGGATAGGTGCCTTAACTGTGACAGTAATTATTTCTAATTAAATTGTTGAATACATTTTTTATAAAGCAAAGATGGGTTTCAATTGAACACACCTCGCATATTGCCATAATTCAATGTTTTAATTTTTTTATGGTCGTTGCAATATCTAAGTGAAAACTAAAGCAATTTGTTGTCTTTTATACCGGTTAATATTACATCTTATGCAAAAAAGAGCCAATTATGTCGCTGTAACTTTCTCATGCTTCAAATATTTTTCTCTTCATACAAATCTGAATTATTAGTAGCCCCATTCCAATTGTATATATTTCTAATATATTTATGTATAAAAATTCTTAAGAAGAATTAAGGAAACTTTTTATTATTTCAAAATAGTGACGAATTTCTATGCTTTCTGACATCGTTAATTTGACGGCATTAATTTGATAGTGGCGTAATTGGGATTTAAAAGTGACGTCGTCAATTTGTTTAAATGCACATTAATTGATGTGATTCTATTAAAAATGTTAGCTCCTTTTTAGTTCTATATATTTTTAATATACTTACATATAGAAATTCTTAAGAAAATTTGGGGGAACGTTTTATTATTTCAAAATGGGAACAAATTTCTATGATTTCTTGATGTCATTAATTTGATAGTGGCGTAATTGGGGTATAAAACTGAAGTCATCGATTTGTTTAAATAGACATTAATTGATGTTAATCCTTTTTAGTTCTATATATTTTTAATATGTCTACATATAGAAATTCTTAAAAAAAATTAAGGAAACTTGTTTTTATTTCAAAATGGTAACAAATTTGTATGCTTTTCTGACGTCATTAATTTGATAGTGGCGTAATTGGGGTTTAAAAGTGACGTCATTCATTTGATTAAATCCACATTAATTGATGTGATTCTACTAAAAATGTTAGCTCCTTTATAGTTCTATATATTTTTAATATGCTTACATATAGAAGATCTTAAGAAAAATTAAGTAAACTTGTTTTTATTTCAAAATGATAACAAATTTCTATGCTTTTATGACGTCTTTAATTTGATGGTAGCGTAATTGGTGTTTAAAAGTGACGTAAATACATATTAATTGATGTGATTCTACTAAGAATGGTAGCCACATTTTCGTTCTATATATTTGTAATGTGTTTACATATATAAATTCTTAAAAAAAATTGAGAGAACTTGTTATTATATCAAAATGGTAACAAATTTATATGCTTTCCTGGCGTCGTTTGATAGGGATGGAATTATGGTTTAAAAGTGACGTCATCGATTTATTTAAATACACATACAATAATTAATGTGATTCTATTAAGAATGGTAGCTTCTTTTTAGCTCGACATAATTTCTTAAATTCTTAAGAAAAATTCTGAAAACTTGTTCTTCTCTTTTCTCTACTACCCAGTTATGCCCAACATCGTTGGATTTCTGCTCCATCTCTTGAAGTTGTTTCTATCTCCTGACAAAGTTCTTGCTTTTGCGATGGTCTTTCCTCTTTTCTCTGCCATTTCTCTGATGTGTGCTGCCCACTGGATCTACCTTAAGTTCTTCTGCTTTTCTGGCATTTCTGTAAGCTTCTTGGGAATCTTTTCATTTCTCATATGTAGGAAGTGACCTTACCAATTGAACTGTTTTTGTTCTATTTCTTCTACCGGAGGTAGCCTTGTTTATCATGTTGCTCACTTCTACTATCTCTCTATTGGTGCTGATTATTGTTGCCAAATATTCGTATTTGTCCACGCATTCTAACGCTTGACCGTTTATCTCCATGTTTAAGTTTTTTCTCTTCCTTCGTTAGTGACGTGCAAAATTTTGCTTTTATTGATGTTTACCTACATTACTTTCTTCTGTAAGCAGGTGTTCCATATGTGTAAGTTTCTTTGGAGATCATTTATATTTCCTGCTACTAGAATACATTCATCAGCATATTCAAACCCACGTGTAGATTTAGATTGTTGTATCCTAGTCTTATGCTTCTTATTTATCTCTATTGCTGCCTCTATTATGTGATTCATATAAATAACAAGCAGCAGTAGACTCAGGCTATCGCCTTGTTTTACTCCCTTTTTTATTTCGAAACCCTATGGTCGCTCTTTATTCACTCTAACAGTCCCTAGCACTTTATGATATACGCTTTTGATAACTCTTTGTAGCTTTGGATCAGTTTAAAATCCTTCTGTGGTTCCTATATGTATTTTCTGGGTACTTGGTCGAAAGCTGCTTGAAGGTCTAGAAAGGCTAAGCATATATTTCTGTGTTTTCAATTGTTTTTCTATCATGGTTTTTAGTGCATATGATTATGTGGTCTTGTGTTTGTCCGTTTCATCTAAAGGTCCCTTGTTCTTCCTACAACTTGTTATCATCGACTTGCATTGGTAGATATTCTGGAGTATATTTAGTAATATTTTGGAGTACATTCGCAGTGTCACCTGCACTAAGCAAATGGGTCACTATGGTTAATTATCGCATTTAGTCTCCCTTCTTGTGTATTGGTAGTATAATATTTCTTTCCGAGGCCTTCGGTATCGTTTCTGTATTCAATGGCTATTGAAATATTTTCGGCAATCACCTTGTGATTGTTGATTTTGCATATTTTATGTTCCTGTAATGTTCCATCCTCCCCGGGTGCTTTTACATGTCGTGCTCCTATTCGGTAATATGTTCTTCTGTTTTTCCTTCTCCATTTTGTAGATTATACAGTTTTTATAGTAAATAACGTAATTTATAACCTTATGATCATTTTGAATAGCACTGAGACTCCATATTTGTAGTTCATCACTTGTTTCTGAAATGCATCATTTCTATCTAGACCTATAACAAATTCTTTAGGTGTACCGAAAGTGTACCTACAATTATAATTCCTGTCAGTGTACCGTATATTTTATTAGTGATATTTTGCTCGCGTTTGTTACAAGTACCTTCAATTAAAGTTAGCTATTTAAAATTTAAGCAAATGAATTTTCTTGCTGAATTTAATTCCAGGAGACAAGTAAAGTCAGAATCATAAAACAAACTTGGCAAATATGTTGACAAACGAATCTCCCCTGAAACGAAATCTACGAAGGCTTACTAAACATCTAAATATTTAAATGTTTGCTCATGTTTTAAAATTTATGCAAAAATAAGCTGTACAAGGCTGCCTTGGAAACAACATACTTTATGGCATAGAGAAGTAGAGAGCTACGAAGGACATTTTTGAATACCATTTGAGTTATTGAAGAATTACGCATGTTATACTAGTTATCCTTAAAAAATATGAGAGGAATTTGAAAGGGTTGAAGGATTTCAATATTTTTCGAATATCGATTTCAAGGTAATAAGTGTTAATAAAAACGCATTTTACTAATGTTCGCGTATGTCGTAGCTTATTTACGTGTAAGTAACCTTACTTATAACCACGCCATTTGTTATGATCAAATATAATAATAAAACAATTTAAAAAATTATTTATTGCAACAAATGCTGGCAATTTCCCAAACTGCACTGATAGTTTCAGTGGTAACCTTTCTTCTGATAACATATACTGTCTCATGAAACAAAATTGCTTATAGTCAAGAGCAGTATCTGGAAATTCAACCCAAAACTCTTGCAAACAGTTTTGTAATAACTGTACACGAAAATGCTATTATTCTAGCTTAATTACAGAAGCTATAAAGGGATATAGCTAATGTTTGTCCTGGTATAATATATTTTTTTTAATTATACTAAATTAGGTTTTCCTCTTTTGTCTAAAAAAATAATCTGTTTAGAGCTACCAAGCTCTCTCGAAGCATACTTCGAAGAATTAGGTCCTTTGGATAGATTTCTGTTACAAATCTATATTATAATACTGTTTGTTAAATTTTGAGACATTTAGAATTAATTGATTATTGTGCTATAAGACTGTACTTCTTTGAACAACGTAGGTATTTTTTATACAACTTCGCGTGACAAGATCAAAGTGTGGTAATGGAAGAAGTACTTTTTAATTTTTCTCAATTATGTTCGTCTGATCGCCCGATGCATCTATCCGTCTGTGGACGGCTGGTCTTGTCAAATGGCATATATCTTAAGCACCGACAACCAAAACCCCGTTAGATATAAAATTATGAAATGCGTTTACATTGCGAATATACATCCACGACCTGCCTCACCAGGTTTCGTTGAACACCCTCTATTAACTTAACGTGCGTTTTGCGTCTAACAAAAATTGTTTTTATTGAACAAATAGGTTTCCTTAAACGACAATGACGACAGTTCAACGTTTTAAGAGTATTTTGTTACTATAGTCTAGAGAATATTGTTGTAATGGCTATTAATATAGGACCATTCACTAAAGAGTACGAGTATACCATTCCAAAAATAGACAACCCAAAATACATATCACAAAGTACTAACCGCGATATCTACATTCTTACTGGCGGTATTGTGGAAGATGTCTGCTTGCTACACCGTTTTATTAACAGGCTCTTCTTGTTATTGCTGGGCGCTGGCTCTCTTCCCTGCCACGTGTTTCTCCTCAGCGCTAATACAGAAACACGGAGATTTACAGTTTAACCTGAAATCCAAATGGCAGAAATCCCAGCGAATGAATTTAGCATTAAGATCAACCAACCAAGTTGGGGAATTGTGTGTGATAGGTTGCAGCAAGAGAATTTTATACACTGCGTGTTAATACTGGGAAATCGAACCCAAGCCATAATCGACGTTTTGCCCAGCAAACCTGCGCTCTGCCAAATGAACGACGACCATGCATGCTGGACAGTTTACTTATAAATGAATAAAGTGTTATACTTAGAAATACTTAAACTTAATTATTTAAATTAAAACTGTTGTTTTGGTTCAGACTGTTAGCGCACCCTTATGGGGGGCGAATAAAAACTACTCACTTTTAAATTTAAGTAAGTTTGCAGGGCTTCTGCATTTCATTTACGGAGTTAAATAGGTTTATGGGTAAACAAAGAGTGGATGCGATCCGAACTCATTGGCGACGACAGGCAGGTAACATGCAACAGATAATAAAACGCAGATTTACTAATCTGTCAATAAATATTATTAGTACTCACAGGGGTCCTTCAGTCCCCTACCCCTGAATTGCGATTCGAGCAGGATACCGTAGCTCATTTTCTCATAATCATAGATTAATTATTAGAATTATGCATATCTGCATGCATGTCCAATCACATAGTCTGTTATTCACAAGTGTCACGGAGGGACATTTCTCTCAGCCCCAACATGCGAAGGGGTGAGGTAAATCTTAGTTGTCTAATCTCCCATGTAGAAGCCTGCCGACACCATACTGGCTTTGATGTAACAGTAATAATAATTAGTATTATTATTTGAAGTAGGCGCCTTTACGAGAACATCTCTGACAGCTGACTACCTCCCGAATGATTGCTAAATGAACAATGCTTAAACATTCCACACACATTATCTACTCATATAGGTAATTATAATGCACTGCGCTACTGTTTCCAACAACCGCTTACATAGATACGCCAATCTTGTATAATACCAATAAGACTCAGTGAACGTAAACCACATATAATAACATGTAGATAATACGTAACCAATTGGGTAAACACATAACACTTCACGGGATATATGCGACATTCTTGCCAGCCCAATAAACATAGAAATGGTAACACTAATATCACACTTTGCCTTGGCTTAGAGGATAATCGCATCGCAATCAGTTAGTAGGTTCGCAAGCGCTATTAATCTGTTATGAGGCCAAATATGCAAAACTAACGTCTAGCTACCAACAATACTTTCATTGGTAGATTGCGGTTGCTGACCATTCTTGACATCCTGCTGCCCCTTGCTTTTTCTTCAGATTCCAAAAACTGCCCGCTTCTCGTTCAAACCTTTTAAATCAGCTATATTATATGTTGTTGAGAGCCAACAGAAGCTACGTATACTTCAACAAATATTTATTTGTTGAGCGTACATTTGAGTAATATTCATAACGTATGATATGGATAAATTCACGGCGTAGACTTGCGTTATTTAGAAGTTGAGTAAAATAAAATACCAAAATGAAATTTTCTTATATACCGCAATAATTTCTGATTTGTGCATATTTTGGGTTGCCTATTTTCTCGAATGATACACTCAAACTCTGCCATTTATCACTCGATATAATATTATTCTAATGTGCTGATTGGCGGTTTCAAGTGCGAACATAGCACATCCGAAAACAATTTAACGTTCACGCGACGCACCTTGATAAATGTGGGATATTTTTATTAACTACGAAATCATGATTGTGTGCATATCCAAAGACTTTAGATATGAGTTCGTTTAAATATCTAAACGAATCAGTAAATGACTTTTTCTTCAAAATTTAACGCATTCAAGGTACCAGAATTAAACCCAGTTTTATCCTAGATAATTATAATTTAATTTAACAGCATGCAAGCATTAAAGTATTTTTCATTTTGTATTAGAAATATCTGTTACAATACTTTCCAAAAATTAATAAAAAATTGACGAAAACATTGCATATTAAGTCTTGGTATAAGCGAATAAAATAAAATAAATTAATAACGGACAAAAGGAACAACATTTTTAAGTTAAAGTCAAGTAAGTAATCAACACTAGCACTTCCAAGAACTTAACTGAAGCAAGATATTATTTAAAATAAATGTTCGGCTAAATTGCCCCCTCTACCAAGCAGTAGCCCAAGCGATTGTAAAATCCGGTTCTCACATTAGCAAGCATATGTGGGGTAATAGTTGCAAATGCATCCTGAATGTTCATTCACAGTTCGTCCAGTACGGTAGCTCTGGTTTCTTCAAATTTCTAAATTTTCTACTTTATGTAAGGCCACACGAAGAAATCTCGAAGTGAAAAGTCCGGGGATCTGGGCGGCCAAGGAATTGTGTTTACGGTTCAAATTACACGATTAGGAAATCTTGTTGGAACCAAATTTCATCCAGTCTGATCCCTGGAACTTGACGCAAAGCAGGAACGATTTCGTTTTGCAGTATTTCAAGATATTTTGGACCATGTAGGTTACCCTCGATAAAAAATGGTCCAATAATGTTATCGCCCAATATTCCACTACGCACATTCAACTTTTGTGGATATTGAGATCGATAACTGTAATGCTTGTGAGGATTATTTCGCGACCAGACTGATGGATTGTGTCGACTATTTATTGGAAACGTGCATTCGTGGGTGAATAGAATTTCGCTCAGGAAATTTATGTCATTGTTTGATTTCTCTAAAATGTTCTCAAAAAATTCCATTCGCCTAATTTGGTCATTTGGGTAATTTTGTTGGGTTTCCGATAGTTTAGAAGAACAATATAGATTTTTTCTTAAAACTTTCAATACAGTATTATAATGGACAGGAGTATCTTGAGAAATATTTCTGAAAGCCTGGCATGAATCTACTTCTACAGCAGCACATTTTCTTACTTCTTGCATTTCTTGATTAAAATTTCTTGGGTGTAGCGTTCTTTTATGGTTGACTGGAGAAAGACACTCGTGTTCCTCAAAGTTCCCCAAAATTCGGTGTATTACTTCCTATGTTAGTAGTGCAGACCGCCAATCGGTATAATTCTTAATATAATATCTGAATTTTCTAGTACCATGGAGTATAGGCCTAATTTTAATTGACTTTCATTCTTAAAATTGTTCTCACGTTCTCCTCTTTCTTACCGTCACGACTAAAAACATGATAGCTTTAATTAGATTAGATGTTTTTGTAAGCACTGATAAAACAGTTGGTGAAGTAAAAATTCAAAAATATGTATAAACAGTTATGCCAGTAATTTTTGCATTAAAAAAAAATTGCAAATACAACAAACAAGAATTTTGAAACCATTAGTTATTCATTTATTCATACCGCCATTCTTCGGCCATATATATTTTTAAAACAGTTTGCATTGCCTTTCTAGGAAGGGTAAGGGCACTGATTAACCTTAAGGTTACTGTTTTGTGTCGATAATAGTATGTAAGAGTTACTACATCGCTCATTCAAATGCATCGGGAAGCATTAACCAGTAATGGAGAAAATGAAACGTGCTTGTAATTATAAGCATCGTCCACGTGGAGCTGTATTATACGTAATTTGCAATACTTCAGTCGTCAACAAGTGCGCGAATATTGCGGTGCTTCGTTTTACAGATTCCTTTGCTATCAGCAAATTTCCGAGAATGGTAACAGTCCGTCTGAAAATCACCGACGACCGCTCCGCGGTATGTGTGGCAAGTATTACATTAATCAAGACGTATTGCTTTAAACTCGCGAAGCTATATAAATTGTATTGAACCTGAATTTCGGAGCACGCGAACATGCGAGAAGAGATAAATATGAAATAAGTTGCAGACTTTTCTGCATATAAATGGAGTGTAAATAAACTCAATTAATAGCGTCTGTGTCTGGCTGTTGAGGGGCTATCAATTTTTCGGGGATAATCTGCTTAAGCATAACAGCGCTTTTCGTTTAAACCTCGCAGATGATCCTAGTTGTAGAGTAAAAGTGGCAAATAATCCCCTTATATTTCTGAAAAGCAAATTGGTTTTTAGATTGAATATGATTGCAGCCTAAAATATTAAGTAATCCTTCAGAATTTTCTTCTGGCTAGCCGTTTGTAGTTGAATTATGTAGGAACGCGACAATAAAGAATAATATTCTTTGAATTCAGATATAGTTTCAGATCCAAGACTAACATGTAAATATAGACTTAGATAAAGAGGCAAAATTTGTAAACAGCATTTAGATTTCTAGATACTTTAACGTTTCGTAATTTCTACGAAACTGGAACCTTATCAGCAAGCATATTGTAACGCCTAGTCGAAAAGACGGCGACAATTCTGTTATACTAAATAGAAGCAATACAACCGAAACTACCATTTACGATGCAAGGTCCAGGTATCAATGACAAGGGTCGACCAGCTACAGTCGAAGAAGGGGGGGGGTTGATAAGCCTAGGCGCCACCTGTTTAAAATATCCTCCGTCCTGGAAAATAACACGAGGTAAACAGGAACCTTCCTGTAGTTCTGACCTACCTTGCTTCGGTAATTGCTCAACTTGTCACCAAGTAAATTATTTTAACCCACGACACAATAAAACACAACAATAAATTACAGAATTTCAATTTATATAAAGATTCACGCAATTAAACCTTTTTGACACATCGCCACTTGAAATTAAAGTAGGTATTCAATTAAGATATATAAGTATTAACAGTATTTAACCAATCATGGCTAACAGTACCTTCTGTTGAACAAATTAATAAAACAAATTCTCTAATATATAGGGAACGCAATAATGCGAAATGATTACTAGACTACGAAGCATTTATTCCGCTTCCAACCATAATAATATCCGCGACCAAACCCGCTAAGTATTTTTAAGTTTCTCGAGGCCTCGCGAATCAAATACCCAGATGTAGAAATACGAATATAATGGTATTAATATCGGCGCACTATTAATCAAGATTTAAAACTTCCGCACTATTCCCCCTTGCTATTTGAATTTTAATCAGAAAAAAAAATTAATTATATTGTTGACCATTTAACAATTATTAACAGAATTTCGAAAAAATATCACCAATATTTACAAAATACAAAATCAATTGAATTTAAACACCCACTAATTAAAGTGTACTTAGTCTTGTTATTACTTTAAGTATATAATTACAAGTTTTACTACGATTTCTTACTATTAAACTATAATTTTTCTGAAACCCCTCGTATCGTATGAACTGTAATATGAAAGGAACTGACACACCTGCGATCTCGTTATCTCGATCCACACCTGTCGTACGCGCTCGCTGCACGGTAGATAATTCCGCTTGTCTCGAACCCACAGGATCTCTTTGATTTTTCACAGTTGACTGGTAATTTCTGTCAATTCTAACCCCAGCCAATTCGCCTAAATAATTTCAATAGTCTTAGAAGTGAAACAAGAGAAATTGGATTTTCTATGCTTACCAAAAGATGTTAACTGGCGAAAGAACTCTCTCAAAAGAATTGCACTCAGATTGGGATCAACTCCCCGGCAACTCACATCACTCTATCGATGCCTAAGAACTTCCCAAATGTGTCTTGAAAATTCAAATCGGAAAACTTCCCAAGTCTTAAAACGAATTCCAAATTAAATAAAAACACGTGCACCTTCTTTGAGAACTCGTACAGTTATATTTTAAACGGAAAACCCAAAATTCACCATTTTCTGAACCGGAAACACACGAGTAGATGACATGAAACTTCCACAAGGCCAATTCGTCAAAAGCTTAAGTATGCAATCCAAAATGCTGTATTGAAAATTTAAATGCCAATCAACCAGGCGCAAGAAATCGCACGTTACAATATTTCTGTTTTCTTTATTTATCCACATTCCACACTGCTAAATAATTTAAACCTAGCTACAGTGATGTCTCGTATTGTAGAACTCGCTTAGAATAGACATCAGGGGACAGTCCATATTAGTCCATTGTAACCAAGTGTCCATTTTATCCGAATTTGATGTTCAGTTGTAAACAATATTAAATCGTAAGTTGTAAAATAATGTATTAATTAGAAATACGAACAGCACAAAAAAGTACAAAAATCTAAAATTACTTCACAAAAATCCGCATTCTTTTCTTTAAATGACTTTTTTTCTTAAAATCATGTAATTTCAGACAATCTGCATTTTGTTTAGCTCATGAAGAATTTTACGAGCATTATCCCTTTACTGAAAATATTGTTGTTTAACTTGCTTTAGTTGTTCTTCACTTCTTCCTTTTGTTCTTCGTTGCCATTAAAACAAAATTCTTCCGTGATTTCTTCGTGTATTTATTCCTGGACAATTATGGCGTTGTCATCAACATGGGTATAATCTGTTAATAGATTATTGTTCAGAAATGTTTGAACTGCGACCCATTCCGTTAATCTCATCTTCTGGATTCCAATATTCCTCAGTTAATGAAATCGGTTTTTTACCAATCCCGCATGTCTAAAACAACTGAGCATAGTTTCTGCAGATATCGTCTGCTAAACAAGGCTACATACTGAGCCATGAACATTCATGGCATCCAAAATTGTTAATTCTTTACCATCATTGGCATCTTGCATTAGAGCGATCTGTTTTCTGTAAGCGTATTTGAGGGTCCATATGGCATACTGGTCCATCGTTACAACACGGCGATTGTTTTTGGAGGAGAAAAGGCAAGCTTGATGTTGCATAAAGAAATTGAGATGCAGAACAACTATCCACAAGCAGAAAAATTGTTGGGTTATATCGGGACGCTAGTTCGCCACCACGATATGAGGGGAATTCCCAACGAAAGTCGGTCCGCATATAATAAACTTTTGGCGAATTTTTGTCCATGATAAACAAAAATCCATTATAAGCGAGTTCATAATATCCGCTTCTATTTGTTCTTCTTCGGGTGCTTTATCTCTTACGAGACGTAGCTATCTTCTCTCCTATGCCTATGTTGCGCGTTATAAAGCCACAGACATAGAGGACCTACAGTTTAACGTGGGCTCTGAACCACGGGAAATGTAAACACTTCTACTCCAGAGAAGATATGCTAGGCAGAATACCTCGCTGGTTTGCCATTGCCTTGCGAGGGAGAACGGCCGATGTTCCGGATTGTGTAACCATTTAATTGTTTAGTTTAACTAGAAGCTGCGAAGTTATCACAACTTCATAAGTAGAGACATATAAATAAATTGTGGACTGCATACGAACAAGACTGCACTACATTTTGTATTGCCAGGCGAGTTTCGGATTCCCTTAAGCCAGTGGTTGAAATAGGATGCTTGCTGTTACTTTGCATCGTCGTCTTTTCTGCTGTGAACTTAGTGCACTTTACAAAAATTTTCTTTAGAAAAATCACAAAATAAATAAATAATTGTAAGTTACTTAAAATTAAAAAACCATCCTAAAAATGTTTTTGTGAACTTCTTAACCAAATGACATCGTTTGTTAGTTTACCGGAACGTTTATTCCTTGATGCTGACAAGTAAACGTTGTAAGGTGTTCACGTATCGTTTAGCATTAATATTAATACCATGGTCTTTAAAATTCAACAGTAATCACCTTGATGATAAAAAATACGTTTAACATTTCCTTTTCTGCTGAAATTTGAGATAGCAATTTTTTCAGCTTTAGAGAATCTGCATGTTTCCACTGCATGCTCTGACGCTTCGACTCCTGTTCAGAGCACCAAGATTCACCAGTGGCAATATTCTCGTGTAACTATATATTTGCCTCTTCTTTTGGTCAACAGTAAACAGCTGTGGAATCCACTGAGCAGCAACTTTATGATAACCAAGAGTATGCATAATGGAATCATTTCAGAAAGTTCTCTGATTTTAGTGCGTCTATTTGCATGTAAAGCAGTTTCCAGCCGTCTCACATTTTCATACGAAGTTGCAACACGAAGACGTCCTGAACGAGCCAAATCTTTAGTCGACTCTCTTGGTTGTTCAGAGTTTCTGTACCACTCAACCACTATCGTGTGAGAATAACTATAATCACCATAGACCATTCTCTCATGGATTTCTAGTGCTTGACGTTCTTTCTCGGCTAAAAATTGAATAACAGCACGCATATTATCTTTCAACGGATTTCATTTCCGAGCTCCATAAAAATACACACACAAAGAAGCAACCGCAAAGAAATTAGGCAGACGCCTTACTAATGAACACTTTAAAAAACCGCAAGCAAATTGTGATGATCAAGCCGGATATACGCGATCCTAGCGTGTTTCTATCGAACAATCCTCGTATACAGGGTGTCCCATGACGTGAGGTCACTACTTCACCGACGTGTACGTAAGGTGGAAAAAAGTCGAAACTAAAGAGTTGTCATTTTCTCTAAATCGACTATTAAAGAAGTTATGGCCTGTTTTAGTTAAATACTAAAGCAGCCGAATCAATAAACGATATTAACTGGTATTTGATACAAACTGTCTACGTTACTATGGAAATGATATTATTTACTTGTATGTCAAACAGTAAAGCACCTTAAATTTGATTTCTCTGCTTGCGCTTATTAACAGTGTTGACAATGTTTACAACGTTTTACAACGCGAGAGTACGTCGATATCCATTACATGGACGGTTTTTGTGTTGGAAACTCAGTAGCAGCTGCCCGAGAATATGGGTTAAGGTTTCCAAATCGGCAACTACCAAACCGAGCAGTTTTCCAAATAAGTACATTAACCGATTTCTTCTTGAAGGACAAACTATTGAATTAATTTGAAAACGACTGCACAACCATCTACGTGAACACGGAACTTTCCCTAAACCGTCGACTGAGCGTCCAACGTATCAAGTACTAGACAATGAGGACAACATACTGCGAGAAATTGATAATAATCCCAGCACCTCTGTTCGTCGTATGTCTGCAGAATTTAACGTACCACGAATGCGAGTTGGAGAACATTCAGACGTCATGGTTTATATTCATTTCATATTCAGCCTGCTCAGCCCTCTTACCTACAGATTCGAAGCCAACGTAATAGAATTTCATTCACGGATGAGGCAACTTTTACAAGCAATGGATTAATATACAGAAAGAACAGCCACTCTTAGGATTTGGAGAATCCACATGAAATCACAGTGTCAAATTATTAACATAGGATTTCAGTGAATATCTGTTGTGGAATTATTGATAACATGCTCATTAGTCCATTCGTTTTTGTGAACCATTTAACCGCCAACAGATATTTAAATTTTCTAGAAGATCATTAGGGAGGATTGTTAGATGATGTCCCTCTGGCAATCAGACATGATATGTGGTACCAGCACGATGGTACTCCTGCGCACATTTCGTTACGTGTAAGACAATTTTTAAATCAACTGTTTGAAGGACGTGCAATTGGTAGAAGAGAGCAGCACTCCTGGCCTCCAATATCCCCGGATTTCATTTGTTTAGATTGTGATTTATGGGGCTATATGAAAGATATTGTATACCAAACACCATCATTGAAGATCTTAGGAGACACATTCTTGAGGCAGCAGAACTAAATCGGAATAACAATGATATGTTACGTAAGGCAACCAGATCTCTCTTAAGAAGAACCAGAATGTGTCTCGAGAGCAATGGTGGCCATCTGCATCTGTACTTGTGCGTCAGAATCAAAATGCCGACCTTTTAACGCCTTTTCCAAAAATATGGAAATCGCAAGGCGATAGATCCGGGCTATAGGGTGGATGCTCTAAAACCCTCCATTTCTTTCGTTGAAGATTTTCTTTTACCACATGAGCAACATGAAGCCTGGTATTGTCGTGCAACAAAATAACCCAACGCGTAAATTTTCCTGGACGTTTCCGTCTTATTGCTTGATGAAGTTTGTTCAAAGTTTTATGGTACAGATTTGCATTGACATTTACTCCAGGTCCTTTAAAATCTATCAACAGGGGTCCTTCATGGTCGAAAAAAAAATGTTAACATCACCTTGCCTGCAGAATGTTGTGCTTTAAACTTCTTCGGTGGTGGTGAACTTGAGTGTTTCCACTGCATCGACGATAACTTACTGGAAGGCTCGTAGTAATGGCACAAAGTTGCGCCACCAGCAACTATTGATAGAAGAAAGTCATCACCATTTTGCCTATAGTCTGCGTGGCGTTGCAGAGATAAGCCAATTCGCAAGCATTTTTGTTCATAAGACAAGAGACGAGAAATCCATTGCGAACAAACTTAGCTGTAATCCAGATTACGAACAATACTACAGACAGATCCTACACTCGCACCAACAACTTCTGAAATTTCTCTAACTGAAATTCGACGATATTCTCTAATAAGGTCTTCCACACATGCCATATTAATTTCTGTTAATGCAGTAAGTACACCGTGCACGGCGTTGGCGGTTAAACGGTTCACAAAAACGAATGGACTAATGAGCATGTTATCAATAATTCCACAACAGATATTCACTGAAAACCTATGTTAATAATTTGACACTGTGATTTCGTGTGGATTCTCCAAATCCTAAGAGTGGCTGTTCTTTCTGTATATTAATCCATTGCTTGTAAAAGTTGCCTCATCCGTGAATGAAATTCTATTACGTTGGCTTCGAATCTGTATTGCAGTACACCGTGCACCTGGTCGCGGGTCATCCATAGCCCTCTCTTTTCTATTCCTAAATTTTCGGCATCATTCCTTCACAATTGGGTATGCAATACATGCATTTCCATACACTGCTTGCATTAACGTATGAATCGGCAATAGCTCTACACCCTCAGCGCGTGCGAGTTGTAAGTGCTGATCAAACTTGGACGGATTTTCAACAACAAACGCCATTTCAAAATCGAAGTTTTAAAAGTCAGAATCCAATTCAAACGCCAGAAACTTATTAATGTGTTGCTTACAAACACTACTAACATTAACAAACGTCATTTGAATTATTGAACAAGCCTCGTAAATAATAATTTAGCACTCCGTAATTTGAAAACGGTTTTCTTTATGACGTAACTAGAATTTTTAACTGCAGTTGGTCTAGGGATTACGTAAACGAAGCAGTGACCTCATGTCGTATAGCACCCTGTATGAATTACTGGCTTCTCCTCGTTTACCGAAAATATGCAATATATCTGTTTTCTCTATCTTTGAAAATATCTTCTTTAAAATTTCTGTAAACTGACAGTTCGACTCAGTGTTGACATACGTAGCCGACATTGACAAACAGAATTAAATTAAAGAAAAAGTGATTTTGGTTGTCGTGCTATATGTATGTCGGCTTGTGGCAATTATTTCTAAGAGAGGACAATTTACCTGCTTCCCCTGTGTATAAGAGTAAAATATAGTAAAATTATTTGTATCTGCATTTTCTATTCAAAATTGGATTATATGACGAAGAACGGAACTTATGTAAATCATAAGAACCTAAAATGTTCTGAAGAAAAATAAACTCTCTAAACTTACAACGTTACGAAAATTTTAGGAAGAATCATAATTTTTGCGCTGAAACTCCTAAACTACTGATCGGATCGAGTTGAAATTTGATATGCTTCTGCTGTAGAGGACCGTGAACATCGTTATGATATCGATTTTGTTGCAAATAAATGAGGCGTGCAGAATCAAAACCGGACATGTCACATTTTGGGTGAAAAAAATCTGAGATATACGTTTTGTTGCTAAGAGACTGCTCTATCATGTACATAGGATATCTTAGTAACAAAAGCGACCATTCCCTATTTAAATCGTGGTAGAATATCAGGTTTGGTTTCAAAATCGGACTTGTCCGTAGCGCTGCTATTGCAAAACCGGACATGTCCATACGCGCTAACGCAAACCAATTAGAAAGCATTGTATAGCCACGTGATCTTCTGGTGGTGCAAATTTTGTAGCGTTCGCTGCATCTATCAACTGCAACTTTAATGGTTTTTGATAAGGTGCCACGTGTTCCGGGTGCTTTGTTCTACAGCCATTTTTATAATGGAACTTAACCAATCTTTCGTGAATGAAGTACCATGCGGTAGTGGCAGAAAGAAGAAAGTGCAGAAAAGCCACTGGAAGAGAACGAAGGCTCAACATGCAAGGTAAATAAAATTTAACTTTATAATCATCTAATAACTTCTGTAGAAGCAAAAAATTGTAACTTAAGATGTACCACCTACTTGTGCATATAGCTTTAGAATAATTATTTATTTATTATTGCAGACATTTGCCAAAAAATCTACCTGAATATCCAAAATGTGGACATTCGTTTGGAAAACTAGAATGCAACAAATTAACAACGCAAGATGTCGAGAAATTTAATAAGAAATTTTACAAGGACCCAATTAAACTAAGGCAGGATCAGTTTATTTCACGATTTTGTGTAAGTTATACTCCAAATCGTAAACGTTCTCGAAAAAATACGAAACCCAAGCAAAAATCTATTACTTATTTCGTTCAGAAAGAAAACAGTACTAACGTTAAAGTTTGCAGAGGTGCATTTCTTGGCATATTAGGTATAACCAAGCACCGCGTACTTGGCGTTACACACCGATTCTTATTTGACGGAGATTTAAGAGAAAACAGAGGAGGAGACAGAAAATCAAAATTGTACGAAGGCAAACTAGAAGCAGTAAAGAACCTTATAAAATCTTTAAAAGCTGATGAGTCCCACTACTGTAGAGGAAAGTCCATAAGGCAGTATCTTCCCTCCGAATTGAGCATCACAAAGCTATACAATATGTACAAACAAAAAGCTGATGACTCTGTACAAGTAAAATTTAGTTATTTTCATTACGTTTTCACCACTTACTTCAACGTCAGCTTTGGAAGTCCGAAAACAGACGCATGCTCCACTTGCATTGAATTAAAGGAACGAATTAAAGTTGCAGCTGACGTAGAAAAGAAGCAAGAACTAGAAACTCAGAAAAAAATCCATATGATGCGTGCTAAAGCTTTTTTCAGTCTTTTGGGAGAAAAGCGAAATGGATTGATGACGTTTTCATATGACTGCGAGAAAAATCTTGTTTTACCAAAAGTACCTACACGACCAGAGGGCCTACTATAGTCGCCAGTTGTATTGCTATAATTTCACTGTGGTTAAGGGCACATCAAAATGTTCTTTAAATAAAAACAATATATTTACATACTCATGGTTAGAACATGAAAGCTTCAAAGGTTCAAATGAAATTGCATCGGCCTTATACCATTGTTTAAAGAAAAACGAGCCTACGATGGCAGATACACAAACTATTCGTCTAGTTTCAGATGGATGCCCAGGCCAAAATAAAAATTGCACGTTACTAGC
Organism: Limonius californicus; assembly: GCA_014611495.1. Lineage (NCBI taxonomy): Eukaryota > Metazoa > Arthropoda > Insecta > Coleoptera > Elateridae > Limonius > Limonius californicus. The sequence goes on along the minus strand of JABXWE010003411.1, from coordinate 8,970 downwards.
AATGTACGCTAAATGGCTAAAAGAATCTCCTCGGTACATCAAGGAACTTCAAATTGTATTTCCTGTAACGGGACACTCATATATGCCCCCTGATCGAGTCTTTGGTATAACTGAGAAAAAGCTTAGAAGAATGGATACAATCATTTTGCCTGATGAATATTATGCCGTATTTCAAGAACAAGCTACGTTATTCTTATTAGGAAAAGACTGGACTGTACAATATTGGAACGCAGCAGCGGAGACTGTAATAAAAACACCGAGTTCCCTACATTTTAAAATTTCAAAAATAAAGCGACTTATACTGAAACGCACATCGATGAACAATATAAACGTTTTGGGAGAATTAAACTATCGAACTTCAACATCAAATGCTTTGCCTATAACGAAAAGAGGAAGAAAAATATCCCAGATAACACCGGCAGAACTCCCAGTAGGGGTTCCTGTAAAAGCCACAAAGAAGAAAGATGTTGAAATGCTACTCACTGTTCACTTTGGAAAGGAATGGTCAACCCTGCCGACACTCACTTTTTTTAAAGATATTCTTAACAGCAATGTTTTGCAGGAAGAAGTTGAAAATGAAGATGATAGTGAACCAAGAAGCGAATTTTTGGACGAAGTTCCTCCTGTTTAGTGGCAACTAACATTTTTTTTATCTGTTTACTCTACTTTAAATTTCTAACACTGTATTATTAAATAAATGTTTAAATTTCTGTCTACACAGTTCATAGTATTGCAATTATCACTGAATAAAAGTGCATTTAAGTTTCAAAAGCGGACTTGTCCAGTTTTTTGTTGCAAACCCGGACAAATGAACTAAACATATTTGAATATCTTTTAAAATAATGAAAATTTCATAAAATTTCTTGATCAATTGTTATTTAGTAATTATTCTTAACAGAATGGCGCATAAAAAAATAATTTTTTATGTTTGGAATTTATTTGGCAGTTTTTTGCGTTTTTCTCAAAACTACTGTTATGTGACATGTCCGGTTTTGATTCTACACGCCTCAAATATAGCAACCACTTCTTTTATATTTTTACATTTAATTTTCATATTATGAGTGAAATTTCTTCTTTGCCTAATATTCTTTTGAATTGTTTCACCAATTAGAGACTTATTCAAATCCGCTTGACTGAAATGGTGTTGTTTAGAGGGATACTAGACGAATGAATAAATACTTTTCCTAGCCTACTTAATATTTGAAATATTTTACATTCTTGAAACCCGCTACGATTGAACAATTGTATCCCAGAATGACAAGTTCAATTTGTACCATTAATGAAATCCCCTGTCTACCCATTAATATTTTGTCAGCTAAAAGAAAATGAAACAATTAAAAAGCAAGCTGATCTTAAAACTTAGTTTTAAGGCAAGAAGATGTCGTAATACAATTATGGAAAAACAAGCACCATTTCATCTTTTCTCATTCTGGCGATATAGGCAGATCAAAATCTAATGAAACTTCTTTCCTCGTCAGAATAATTAAATCTGATTAGCAGGAATTGAGAAGTTTTTAGATTAAGGAAAAGTTTTCCTTGTTTTCATCTTGCAACTTCTCACCGTCACAGCTGAGTTTGGGAAGCTCTTTAATAATTTATGTTTGTGTGTAAGCGTCATTTACACTAAAACTTCAAGATAGATTAGGATGTTATGTTTGCTTCCACGGCTTTTCCTAGTCTTCAAATGTTAACTGCAAATGTGAACCAGAATAAATTACAATGGTAGACTAAGCGTACTGTTTTATGAATAGAAATAAATAATGTTCTTCCCTGTACTTACTGTATATGTACCGAATACGCAGCAGTTGGAATATAAAGCACCGTTTTATTGTTTATTTGATGACAAGCGAATATAATTAATTTACACATCCGCACTTGCAACGTTTGGAATATTATTATTATTACTTGAACGTGTTTCTACTTAAAACATTGCGGTTAATTATTGAAATAGCAAACTCAGTAAAGTTAATCAAACAGTAAAGTGATACCAGATTGTTGCTAATTACCTCTAATATATTTTCCAATGCGAACGTATCTTCTTCAAACAAAGGCGACGTTTTCAGGAGTCTACCTTGATGTATTGGAGTTAAATGTTGGTTCTTAATTAAATGATGTAATCTGGTTCATTATTTCTCCCGTTTACACATTTCCAACGGTGTTAAACTTTAATCTTTAATCACTGAATTCCTGATCAAACCTAATTAATTGTTTAGCATTGTATACTGAATGGAGAACAAATATCATACAATATAATAAATAAAAATGTAAAATAAGCACAAAACAGTCATAGTATTCTAGTACTATAAAAGTAGTTTGCATAAGTGACCAGCAGGAGAACGCGAGCCTACCATTCGAAAAATAGGCAATCCAACATACAAATCGCAAGGTACTGCGATATCTTAATTTTTATTAGCAGTGTTATACAGGGTGTCCCATAACGTGAGTTCACTACTTGGTGTACCTAATCCAATATATATTTTTATTTTAGTCTAAATTCACTATAAAGATTGTTCAAAATGGCCACCGTTGCTTGCGAGACACATTCTGGCTGTTCTTAAGAGAGATTCCGAATTAGTTCTGCTGCCTCAAAAATGCGTCTCCTAAGATCTTCAACAGTGTCTGATGGTGTTTGGTATACCATATCTGTGATATGGCCCCACAAATTATAATCTAAATTAGTTAAGTCCGGAGATCTTGGGGACTAGGGGTGCTGTTCTCCTCTACCAATTACGCGTCCTTCAAACTGTTGATTCAAAAATTGTCTTACACATAACGCTAAGAGTGCAGGGGAACCCTCGTGTGGGTACCACATACCATATCTGACCTCCAGAGGGACATCATCTAACAATCCTTCCAAATGATCATTTAGAAAATTTAAATATCTGTCGGCGGTTAAATGGTTTTCAAAACGAATGTACCAATAAGCACGTTATCAATAATTCCACCCCAGATAATCACTGAAAACTTATGTTGATAATTTGACATTGTGATTTCGTGTGGATTCTTTAAATCCCAAGAGTGACTCTTCCTTCTGTTCATTAATCCATTCTTTGTAAATTGTGCCTCATCCGTGAATAAAATGCTATTACGTAGGTTTAAATTTTGAATGATCCAGCGGCAAAATTCCATACGACTAACAAAATCTGTAGGTAAAAGAGCTTGAACAGGCTGGATATGGAATGGATATAAAGCATGGTCGTTTTAATGTTCTCCAAACTCGGATTCGTGGTACATTAACTTGTTCAGATACACGACGAACAGAGGTGCTGGGATTATTACCAATTTCTTGCAGTATGTTGTCCTCATTGTCTAGTACTTGCTGTATTGGACGCTCAGTCGATGGTTTCGGGAAAGTTCCGTGTTGACGTAGGTGGTTGTGTACTCGTTGGAAAAGTCGTCGGTCTGGTAGCCGCGCATTTGGAATCCCAACCCATATTCTCGAGCAGCTGCTACTTGTGTCAAATATCACTGAATATCATTTATTGTTTCAACAGGCCATTACTTCTTCAATAGTCGATTTAGAGAAAATGACCACTTTTTAGTTCGACTTCTTTTCACCTGTCCTACACGTAGGTAAAGTAGAAACCTCACGGCATGGGGCAACTAAAACTAACTAAAATAAAAATAAATATTGGCTTTTCTGAAATTGTAATTATTTAATACATAATAATTTAACACTCTATATTTTGAAAACGGTTTTTAGGGCATAACTTTATTAGAATTTTTAACTATATTTGGTCTAAAGATTACGTACACGACATAGTCACCTCACGTCGTGGGACACCCTGTACAGGCACCTTTTTCTGCCCTACTGCTGCAGTAAAAGAAGCGATTTTCAAACGATTCCACTTGTGTTATTCAAACAACAAATTTTGAAAAATTCGACGAACTGTTACTTATCTGCGGTGTTGAATTAGGGCATTAACCTTTTCTTCATTATTGCGAGTTGCGGTTGTCGGAATCAACCTGGCACTCACCGTATGATAGTTTACCACATAGCTTGCAAATTTTGAGAAATTTGACTGTTACCCGTCTGTTTAGCTAAACAAGGACTTAACATTTTCTATATTTGCACGATTAACCGAAGTACATGACGCTCATTTTACAATTCAAGAGTTCTCAAGTCTTTAAAAGTCGAATGCATGTCATGATTCGTAAGGATTGTAATTATTATTTACTCTTCCACCCTACAATGAACAGAACTTTCTGACATCTTAGCTGTAATTTTGAAATAATATTATAGCGGAACAATTACCATGAATATGTTAACAAGAGTTACGGTCAACCATTATTAAATTTATTTTCGGAACTGTCTTCAAATGGGGTTTTAATTTAAACATTGCTGTATAGATTTCAACCCTGCTCGTAAAACCGTAAAAATAATTAATTTAGATATTGCAGTACCTTGTGATATAATAAGCGATCGAAGAAGTTTCAAATTAGTGTTGGTTATGCTACAAGGCATGTCGTAATTGTCACGTTACGTACCGGCCGAACCTTCTGTTTATTATAACTTAACCTCAAAGATTCATCTTCTTCTCTCGCATAGCGTTGCAGTATAGAAGAAGCAATTTGCAAACGATTCAATTTTTTCAAGCGCGGAATCCACCTAACACTCACCTTACGATACTTTAGCTTGTTTTGTATGATGTCTTCAACACTCCCGACGCTAATGTGTAAATTGTGAGAAATTTTACTAACTGTTGCCCGTCTCTCTTGCTGAATAAGGGCGTTTTTATTCTTTTTTCATGATTAACCGAAGTTGCAGCTCGTCATACATGTGGCTCATATTCTACATGAGTTCTCCCGTCTCTATAAGATTGCGATCACTCGACCAATTGATTTATAGAAAGACATTAATCGCCGTATTGTACTCGTAACCTTGTAAGAATTTCAGTCGAATAATTGTCATAGATATGTAAACGGCCAACCATCAATTAATTTATTTTTTGGAATTATCCTCAGATTGGGTTTCGATTTAAACAGTACTGTTTACATTTGAATACTCCTGGTATAATAGCTAACCTTTTTATTTTTGGGATAGAAATTATATTAAATTGATAAATTTTCGGTATTTTTTACAGTCATTTCGAATCTGAAATCTATTGTAGTGTTATTTCCAATTTAAACGGAAATTAGTAACACTTGTGTTTGAAATAGTACCCAGAATTTTTAAAGCTTTTAATTTAAACATTGCTGTTTAAATTACAACACTACTGGTAATACCGTAAACACCTTGTGATATAACAAGCGATCGAAAAGGTCAAATGAGTGTTGGCTATGAGTGCTACAAGGCATGTCGTAGCTGTCATGTTACGTACCGACCGTACCTTGTGTTTATTTCTTTGAATGTAAACACAAGCAAAGTTAACTTAACCTCAGAGCGTATCTCCTCGCAATAAAACGCATGTTAAAAAGTATACAAATAAAGACATTTATTTTAGAATTTTAAGAGTATTTAGAGTATTTAAGGCTTATAAGATATATTGTAAATGGCCTCCATCTTCCTGAAGGCAACTTCGGACTCTTCTTCTTTCACCATTGCTAACATTTTGTAAAATCTGTGGACACTTGTTTATTTCCTCACATGTTTCTATAATTCTTTGGGTAAGAGCATCCAAATCGTGAATCGGTGTTTTCAAAATAGAATCTTTCAGGTGGGGCAATACAAAAAACTATAGAGGTGTTACAATGCACGATCTTGGAGGCCATATGTTAAGAGTATTTCTCCTAGCTACTCGATCTTTGAAAAAGTCACTAAGTATTTCGAGCTGTATGGGCCGTTGCACCGTCCTGTAGGAAATAGCTATACCGCAACTCATCGTGCAACTGATTTATGAATGGATGCAGAATTTCTTCTCAAAACCTATCCAAATTCCAACTTTTTATGGATGTAGAGAAGTTTCCGTGAAAATATGAGAATTCTCTGTGCTCGACATTCTCATATTTTGGGAATTGACGTATCCAGATAGGTGGAACCAGGCCTCATCCGAGAAAAAAGTATTATACAATAAATCATCGTTATCGATACTGTTTAAAAACCAGTGATAGTATTATCGTCTGTGCAAAATCTTGTAGAAGCAATTCGTGCACGACAGTCTTACGATATGAAATCATGCAAATTTTCTTTAAGATGGTTCTGCAAGTTCCGCATGAAAGGTCAACATGTTGTAATAAACCACGGTGGGAAATTAAGCGGGCATTGATGGTTATTTATCTTACATTTTCAACAATCTTATCAGTTCGTTTGTTAGACTTACCAGTTGCTTCTTAACTGGCAATACTACCGCTTTCACGAAATATCCTTAAGGTGTAGATTAATTGATTATAAAATTCTTGATACTGGAATACAACTTCTGGCAATCCTTCTTGAAATTCTACAGAATCATCTGGAGTAAGTCCACTCGCCATTAATATTTTGAACAGTCAGAAAATAACACTCAACCATCAACGTTTTTTGCTCTGAAGTAAAAATCATTTTTCAAAAAAACTAAAATATAATTTTTTAACCAACAACAGCAAACAAATTACAACAACCAGATTAAACAGGTTTTGACAGGAGATTAAATTATTTGAATTTCACGGTTGTTCCAATTGGTATTTGTTTATAGTTGAATCACAGACACGCAGAAATTGTTCTGATAGTCCCTAATTTGAAAACTTTTTGATCACATGTTATATGGGTTGTCTAATATCGTATGGCAGGTTCATAGTCTTCCATGAATTACCCGGTATATGCTTTCCAATATAAATATAGCAAAATGTGCTTAAATTAAATACCAAATAACAACTTCGTATTGACTTTTTTTTATAGAGTTCCCTATTTAGAGATTGGGAAATTATTGCGTACAACTAATTTTGGATAATTTCTTTCCATACAATTATATTATGTATAGTTTTGTTACGATTTAAAAACATAACCTTTAGGACGAATCTTTTTACTACTTCTAGAATATTTGTGTATGTTACCCTATTACAGCTTTTTCTTCCAATAACTAGGACCACCTGTACAAGGCCCCTGAAAAATTACTTTCATTTATGGTAAATTAAAGTCTCACATACAGGTTGGTTAATATTTCCTTTAGAATTGAGGTTTCTCCATTATCTGGAATAGTTTACCGTACCATATCTAACCCGTTATCTAAGGAAGCTCTGTGTTTGTCAATAGTTTGAGAACTTAATAAATTCTGAATTGAACAGTATTTATACTTCCGATTTTCCCATAATAATAGGGTTTTAATAGAAAAAATATTTAGCCGTAAAAGCAAATACCCTGTATATATAATATCCATTGAGCGATTGCAACCTCTCTTCATCATATCCTTCACAAAGTGAAAATTTTATGTAGGTATTCGTTCTGTTTAAAGAATATTTTATTTGAATAAATAAGAAAAATATAATCAATATACGAAAGTTTCCTATAAATTGTTACCAATAAAAGTCTGTGTTGCTAAACCTTTAATAAATATTTATAACTTGCAACTTTTGAGGCGCTCTGTAGAGATCTTCGAATATCTTAATTCAAGCGGAACTATGCGCCAGATTCAGCTACTTGTATTGGCTAGCAATCGCATTGACATTCCAAAGTTAAATAATAAACACTACGTCTCGAATTACGTTGTCTAGACGCAGGGTGCAACCTCCCTTATCATAATAGCTGCATCCTGTGATAAGACCTATATATATGTCTGATTTTTAATTAGAAAGTTAGTTATTAAGATTCATTTTTGTAGAGTGTTACTCTGCTCGAATACTTGTAGCACCGTTCTTAATAAATAAATGTTTTTAAAAACTGCATTATTAATTGAGAACGTATAATTGGCGCAGTCGCTGTAGGATTTGCAGAAAAGTGCCCCAAATTCGCGCACTTTTACGTTTCAACGTTTGATCTGCATTCCTGAAAGAACCAACGATCAAGAAAAATAGTATACGACTCCTGACAGAGGACAAAATTGCCAAAATCACGAGAAGAATACCATACTAGTGATCAACGAGACAGGTGGACTCTTCAACAATCAAGAAACCCACCTGAAGAACAACGCCCCGGACAAGAATCGCTGGGTCCTGTTCAAACAACGCCTCGGACAAGCATCGCTGGGTCCTGTTTAAAACGTCTTTATCGTAAAGACAGAAGAATGCAAATCTTCGCCATTTTTATGTAAGTTTAATTAAGTTTTTACAAAAAATATTTGTACCTAATAATTATTTTAGTATTACGCAACTATTAATTGAATCTATCTGATTCTTCGGTATATTCTCAGGAGAATTATCGTTAATAGATATTTTCATTAATAGCAATTGCAACGCTTAAACAATTAGGTTCAGTGCGGTAAGCATAATTAACAGGTGTTATTAATAAAATAACTTAATCTCCTGTTATACTCACACTGAATGCGTAGGATTTATTAGATTTATTTAGAACTGTTACCCTAGGTATTAATGTCATTAGAAAATCTTATAGAAGCACTAGAAAACGCGAATCTTAACATCCAACCTCAATTTAGACCTATTTTAAGAGAACCCAGATTAATCATGAATAATCAACAATTTTATCCTCCGGGACTTCACCCGAGTTTATAAATAACATCAGTGAATATGATGGAAATCCAACAACTTTGGTTAAATGGCTTAAACAAGCAGGCACAATCATTGATCAATTTTCCACGCAAAATGCAGCTGATTATATCAATCATCTCCTCCTCTCTACCGCTCTCTTTCGTTTAACCGGAGCAGCTGAAGCTGTAGCATTAGGACAAAGTATTAACACTTGGGCAGATCGAAAACAAAAATTGAAAACGAGTTTCGGAGATAACCGTTCTGAAGACGCGCTCATACGAAGAAGAACTCGTTAATTTATACCAAAAAAATGAAACTCCGCTAGAATTTCATGATAAATGCATGAGAGCTCGAACGTCACTATTTGCTTATCTTGCGCTTAATGAAAACAATGACGTCACAAGAGAAACAAAA